>JAVIWC010009228.1:0-12746 GCA_031894815.1 Creontiades dilutus
TGTTCAACTTTTGAAAAACCCCTTAGAGAGTAGGTTTGAAAGCGATTAAACAGAGTTAATTTTTGAGCAATTTTGATGAAAAAACGCGAAAATAACCATGAGGAAGCGTTTTATCGAAAAACGGACTTCAGATTCGTGTTCAGCACCCCGAAAAACCCCTTAGAGAGTAGGTTTGAAAGCGATTAAACAGAGTTAATTTTTGAGCAATTTTGATGAAAAAACGCGAAAATAACCATGAAGGAAGCGTTTTATCGAAAAACGGACTTCAGATTCGTGTTCAGCACCCCGAAAAACCCCTTAGAGAGTAGGTTTGAAAGCGATTAAACAGAGTTAATTTTTGAGCAATTTTGATGAAAAAACGCGAAAATAACCATGAAGGAAGCGTTTTATCGAAAAACGGACTTCAGATTCGTGTTCAGCACCCCGAAAAACCCCTTAGAGAGTTTGAAAGGATTAAACAGAGTTTATTTTTTGAAAAAACGCGAAAATAACCATAAACATCGAAAAAGGACTTCAGATTTGTTCAGCATTAATTTTTGAGCAATTTTTGAGCAATTTTGATGAAAAAACGCGAAAATAACCATGAAGGAAGCGTTTTATCGAAAAACGGACTTCAGATTCGTGTTCAGCACCCCGAAAAACCCCTTAGAGAGTAGGTTTGAAAGCGATTAAACAGAGTTAATTTTTGAGCAATTTTGATGAAAAAACGCGAAAATAACCATGAAGGAAGCGTTTTATCGAAAAACGGACTTCAGATTCGTGTTCAGCACCCCGAAAAACCCCTTAGAGAGTAGGTTTGAAAGCGATTAAACAGAGATAATTTTTGAGCAATTTTGATGAAAAAACGCGAAAATAACCATGAAGGAAGCGTTTTATCGAAAAACGGACTTCAGATTCGTGTTCAGCACCCCGAAAAACCCCTTAGAGAGTAGGTTTGAAAGCGATTAAACAGAGTTAATTTTTGAGCAATTTTGATGAAAAAACGCGAAAATAACCATGAAGGAAGCGTTTTATCGAAAAACGGACTTCAGATTCGTGTTCAGCACCCCGAAAAACCCCTTAGAGAGTAGGTTTGAAAGCGATTAAACAGAGATAATTTTTGAGCAATTTTGATGAAAAAACGCGAAAATAACCATGAAGGAAGCGTTTTATCGAAAAACGGACTTCAATTCGTGTTCAGCACCCCGAAAAACCCCTTAGAGAGTAGGTTTGAAAGCGATTAAACAGAGTTAATTTTTGAGCAATTTTGATGAAAAAACGCGAAAATAACCATGAAGGAAGCGTTTTATCGAAAAACGGACTTCAGATTCGTGTTCAGCACCCCGAAAAACCCCTTAGAGAGTAGGTTTGAAAGCGATTAAACAGAGTTAATTTTTGAGCAATTTTGATGAAAAAACGCGAAAATAACCATGAAGGAAGCGTTTTATCGAAAAACGGACTTCAGATTCGTGTTCAGCACCCCGAAAAACCCCTTAGAGTAGGTTTGAAAGCGATTAAACAGAGTTAATTTTTGAGCAATTTTGATGAAAAAACGCGAAAATAACCATGAAGGAAGCGTTTTATCGAAAAACGGACTTCAGATTCGTGTTCAGCACCCCGAAAAACCCCTTAGAGAGTAGGTTTGAAAGCGATTAAACAGAGTTAATTTTTGAGCAATTTTGATGAAAAAACGCGAAAATAACCATGAAGGAAGCGTTTTATCGAAAAACGGACTTCAGATTCGTGTTCAGCACCCCGAAAAACCCCTTAGAGAGTAGGTTTGAAAGCGATTAAACAGAGTTAATTTTTGAGCAATTTTGATGAAAAAACGCGAAAATAACCATGAAGGAAGCGTTTTATCGAAAAACGGACTTCAGATTCGTGTTCAGCACCCCGAAAAACCCCTTAGAGAGTAGGTTTGAAAGCGATTAAACAGAGTTAATTTTTGAGCAATTTTGATGAAAAAACGCGAAAATAACCATGAAGGAAGCGTTTTATCGAAAAACGGACTTCAGATTCGTGTTCAGCACCCGAAAAACCCCTTAGAGAGTAGGTTTGAAAGCGATTAAACAGAGTTAATTTTTGAGCAATTTTGATGAAAAAACGCGAAAATAACCATGAAGGAAGCGTTTTATCGAAAAACGGACTTCAGATTCGTGTTCAGCACCCCGAAAAACCCCTTAGAGAGTAGGTTTGAAAGCGATTAAACAGAGATAATTTTTGAGCAATTTTGATGAAAAAACGCGAAAATAACCATGAAGGAAGCGTTTTATCGAAAAACGGACTTCAGATTCGTGTTCAGCACCCCGAAAAACCCCTTAGAGAGTAGGTTTGAAAGCGATTAAACAGAGTTAATTTTTGAGCAATTTTGATGAAAAATCGCGAAAATAACCATGAAGGAAGCGTTTTATCGAAAAACGGACTTCAGATTCGTGTTCAGCACCCCGAAAAACCCCTTAGAGAGTAGGTTTGAAAGCGATTAAACAGAGTTAATTTTTGAGCAATTTTGATGAAAAAACGCGAAAATAACCATGAAGAGCGTTTTATCGAGGACTTCAGATTCGTGTTCAACGCGAAAAACCCCTTAGAGAGTAGGTTTGAAAGCGATTAAACAGAGATAATTTTTGAGCAATTTTGATGAAAAATCGCGAAAATAACCATGAAGGAAGCGTTTTATCGAAAAACGGACTTCGAATTCGTGTTCAGCACCCCGAAAAACCCCTTAGAGAGTAGGTTTGAAAGGATTAAACAGAGATAATTTTTGAGCAATTTTGATGAAAAATCGCGAAAATAACCATGAGGAAGCGTTTAATAACCATGAAGGAAGCGTTTTATCGAAAAACGGACTTCAGATTCGTGTTCAGCACCCCGAAAAACCCCTTAGAGAGTAGGTTTGAAAGCGATTAAACAGAGTTAATTTTTGAGCAATTTTGATGAAAAAACGCCAAAATAACCATGAAGGAAGCGTTTTATCGAAAAACGGACTTCAGATTCGTGTTCAGCACCCCGAAAAACCCCTTAGAGAGTAGGTTTGAAAGCGATTAAACAGAGTTAATTTTTGAGCAATTTTGATGAAAAATCGCGAAAATAACCATGAAGGAAGCGTTTTATCGAAAAACGGACTTCAGATTCGTGTTCAGCACCCCGAAAAACCCCTTAGAGAGTAGGTTTGAAAGCGATTAAACAGAGTTAATTTTTGAGCAATTTTGATGAAAAAACGCGAAAATAACCATGAAGGAAGCGTTTTATCGAAAAACGGACTTCAGATTCGTGTTCAGCACCCCGAAAAACCCCTTAGAGAGTAGGTTTGAAAGCGATTAAACAGAGTTAATTTTTGAGCAATTTTGATGAAAAACGCGAAAATAACCATGAAGGAAGCGTTTTATCGAAAAACGGACTTCAGATTCGTGTTCAGCACCCCGAAAAACCCCTTAGAGAGTAGGTTTGAAAGCGATTAAACAGAGTTAATTTTTGAGCAATTTTGATGAAAAAACGCGAAAATAACCATGAAGGAAGCGTTTTATCGAAAAACGGACTTCAGATTCGTGTTCAGCACCCCGAAAAACCCCTTAGAGAGTAGGTTTGAAAGCGATTAAACAGAGTTAATTTTTGAGCAATTTTGATGAAAAACGCGAAAATAACCATGAAGGAAGCGTTTTATCGAAAAACGGACTTCAGATTCGTGTTCAGCACCCCGAAAAACCCCTTAGAGAGTAGGTTTGAAAGCGATTAAACAGAGTTAATTTTTGAGCAATTTTGATGAAAAAACGCGAAAATAACCATGAAGGAAGCGTTTTATCGAAAAACGGACTTCAGATTCGTGTTCAGCACCCCGAAAAACCCCTTAGAGAGTAGGTTTGAAAGCGATTAAACAGAGTTAATTTTTGAGCAATTTTGATGAAAAAACGCGAAAATAACCATGAAGGAAGCGTTTTATCGAAAAACGGACTTCAGATTCGTGTTCAGCACCCCGAAAAACCCCTTAGAGAGTAGGTTTGAAAGCGATTAAACAGAGTTAATTTTTGAGCAATTTTGATGAAAAAACGCGAAAATAACCATGAAGGAAGCGTTTTATCGAAAAAGGACTTCAGATTCGTGTTCAGCACCCCGAAAAACCCCTTAGAGAGTAGGTTTGAAAGCGATTAAACAGAGTTAATTTTTGAGCAATTTTGATGAAAAAACGCGAAAATAACCATGAAGGAAGCGTTTTATCGAAAAACGGACTTCAGATTCGTGTTCAGCACCCCGAAAAACCCCTTAGAGAGTAGGTTTGAAAGCGATTAAACAGAGTTAATTTTTGAGCAATTTTGATGAAAAAACGCGAAAATAACCATGAAGGAAGCGTTTTATCGAAAAAAGGACTTCAGATTCGTGTTCAGCACCCCGAAAAACCCCTTAGAGAGTAGGTTTGAAAGCGATTAAACAGAGTTAATTTTTGAGCAATTTTGATGAAAAAACGCGAAAATAACCATGAAGGAAGCGTTTTATCGAAAAAGGACTTCAGATTCGTGTTCAGCACCCCGAAAAACCCCTTAGAGAGTAGGTTTGAAAGCGATTAAACAGAGTTAATTTTTGAGCAATTTTGATGAAAAAACGCGAAAATAACCATGAAGGAAGCGTTTTATCGAAAAAGGACTTCAGATTCGTGTTCAGCACCCCGAAAAACCCCTTAGAGAGTAGGTTTGAAAGCGATTAAACAGAGTTAATTTTTGAGCAATTTTGATGAAAAAACGCGAAAATAACCATGAAGGAAGCGTTTTATCGAAAAAAGGACTTCAGATTCGTGTTCAGCACCCCGAAAAACCCCTTAGAGAGTAGGTTTGAAAGGATTAAACAGAGTTAATTTTTGAGCAATTTTGATGAAAAAACGCGAAAATAACCATGAAGGAAGCGTTTTATTGATGAAAAACGCGAAAATAACCATGAAGGAAGCGTTTTATCGAAAAACGGACTTCAGATTCGTGTTCAGCACCCCGAAAACCCCTTAGAGAGTAGGTTTGAAAGCGATTAAACAGAGTTAATTTTTGAGCAATTTTGATGAAAAAACGCGAAAATAACCATGAAGGAAGCGTTTTATCGAAAAACGGACTTCAGATTCGTGTTCAGCACCCCGAAAAACCCCTTAGAGAGTAGGTTTGAAAGCGATTAAACAGAGTTAATTTTTGAGCAATTTTGATGAAAAAACGCGAAAATAACCATGAAGGAAGCGTTTTATCGAAAAACGGACTTCAGATTCGTGTTCAGCACCCCGAAAACCCCTTAGAGAGTAGGTTTGAAAGCGATTAAACAGAGTTAATTTTTGAGCAATTTTGATGAAAAAACGCGAAAATAACCATGAAGGAAGCGTTTTATCGAAAAACGGACTTCAGATTCGTGTTCAGCACCCCGAAAAACCCCTTAGAGAGTAGGTTTGAAAGCGATTAAACAGAGTTAATTTTTGAGCAATTTTGATGAAAAAACGCGAAAATAACCATGAAGGAAGCGTTTTATCGAAAAACGGACTTCAGATTCGTGTTCAGCACCCCGAAAAACCCCTTAGAGAGTAGGTTTGAAAGCGATTAAACAGAGTTAATTTTTGAGCAATTTTGATGAAAAAACGCGAAAATAACCATGAAGGAAGCGTTTTATCGAAAAACGGACTTCAGATTCGTGTTCAGCACCCCGAAAAACCCCTTAGAGAGTAGGTTTGAAAGCGATTAAACAGAGTTAATTTTTGAGCAATTTTGATGAAAAAACGCGAAAATAACCATGAAGGAAGCGTTTTATCGAAAAAAGGACTTCAGATTCGTGTTCAGCACCCCGAAAAACCCCTTAGAGAGTAGGTTTGAAAGCGATTAAACAGAGTTAATTTTTGAGCAATTTTGATGAAAAAACGCGAAAATAACCATGAAGGAAGCGTTTTATCGAAAAACGGACTTCAGATTCGTGTTCAGCACCCCGAAAAACCCCTTAGAGAGTAGGTTTGAAAGCGATTAAACAGAGTTAATTTTTGAGCAATTTTGATGAAAAAACGCGAAAATAACCATGAAGGAAGCGTTTTATCGAAAAACGGACTTCAGATTCGTGTTCAGCACCCCGAAAAACCCCTTAGAGAGTAGGTTTGAAAGCGATTAAACAGAGTTAATTTTTGAGCAATTTTGATGAAAAAACGCGAAAATAACCATGAAGGAAGCGTTTTATCGAAAAAGGACTTCAGATTCGTGTTCAGCACCCCGAAAAACCCCTTAGAGAGTAGGTTTGAAAGCGATTAAACAGAGTTAATTTTTGAGCAATTTTGATGAAAAAACGCGAAAATAACCATGAAGGAAGCGTTTTATCGAAAAACGGACTTCAGATTCGTGTTCAGCACCCCGAAAAACCCCTTAGAGAGTAGGTTTGAAAGCGATTAAACAGAGTTAATTTTTGAGCAATTTTGATGAAAAAACGCGAAAATAACCATGAAGGAAGCGTTTTATCGAAAAAGGACTTCAGATTCGTGTTCAGCACCCCGAAAAACCCCTTAGAGAGTAGGTTTGAAAGCGATTAAACAGAGTTTATTTTTGAGCAATTTTGATGAAAAAACGCGAAAATAACCATGAAGGAAGCGTTTTATCGAAAAAAGGACTTCAGATTCGTGTTCAGCACCCCGAAAAACCCCTTAGAGAGTAGGTTTGAAAGCGATTAAACAGAGTTAATTTTTGAGCAATTTTGATGAAAAAACGCGAAAATAACCATGAAGGAAGCGTTTTATCGAAAAACGGACTTCAGATTCGTGTTCAGCACCCCGAAAAACCCCTTAGAGAGTAGGTTTGAAAGCGATTAAACAGAGTTAATTTTGAGCAATTTTGATGAAAAAACGCGAAAATAACCATGAAGGAAGCGTTTTATCGAAAAACGGACTTCAGATTCGTGTTCAGCACCCCGAAAAACCCCTTAGAGAGTAGGTTTGAAAGCGATTAAACAGAGTTAATTTTTGAGCAATTTTGATGAAAAAACGCGAAAATAACCATGAAGGAAGCGTTTTATCGAAAAACGGACTTCAGATTCGTGTTCAGCACCCCGAAAAACCCCTTAGAGAGTAGGTTTGAAAGCGATTAAACAGAGTTAATTTTTGAGCAATTTTGATGAAAAAACGCGAAAATAACCATGAAGGAAGCGTTTTATCGAAAAACGGACTTCAGATTCGTGTTCAGCACCCCGAAAAACCCCTTAGAGAGTAGGTTTGAAAGCGATTAAACAGAGTTAATTTTTGAGCAATTTTGATGAAAAAACGCGAAAATAACCATGAAGGAAGCGTTTTATCGAAAAACGGACTTCAGATTCGTGTTCAGCACCCCGAAAACCCCTTAGAGAGTAGGTTTGAAAGCGATTAAACAGAGTTAATTTTTGAGCAATTTTGATGAAAAAACGCGAAAATAACCATGAAGGAAGCGTTTTATCGAAAAACGGACTTCAGATTCGTGTTCAGCACCCCGAAAAACCCCTTAGAGAGTAGGTTTGAAAGCGATTAAACAGAGTTAATTTTTGAGCAATTTTGATGAAAAAACGCGAAAATAACCATGAAGGAAGCGTTTTATCGAAAAACGGACTTCAGATTCGTGTTCAGCACCCCGAAAAACCCCTTAGAGAGTAGGTTTGAAAGCGATTAAACAGAGTTAATTTTTGAGCAATTTTGATGAAAAAACGCGAAAATAACCATGAAGGAAGCGTTTTATCGAAAAACGGACTTCAGATTCGTGTTCAGCACCCCGAAAAACCCCTTAGAGAGTAGGTTTGAAAGCGATTAAACAGAGTTAATTTTTGAGCAATTTTGATGAAAAAACGCGAAAATAACCATGAAGGAAGCGTTTTATCGAAAAAAGGACTTCAGATTCGTGTTCAGCACCCCGAAAACCCCTTAGAGAGTAGGTTTGAAAGCGATTAAACAGAGTTAATTTTTGAGCAATTTTGATGAAAAAACGCGAAAATAACCATGAAGGAAGCGTTTTATCGAAAAAAGGACTTCAGATTCGTGTTCAGCACCCCGAAAAACCCCTTAGAGAGTAGGTTTGAAAGCGATTAAACAGAGTTAATTTTTGAGCAATTTTGATGAAAAAACGCGAAAATAACCATGAAGGAAGCGTTTTATCGAAAAACGGACTTCAGATTCGTGTTCAGCACCCCGAAAAACCCCTTAGAGAGTAGGTTTGAAAGCGATTAAACAGAGTTAATTTTTGAGCAATTTTGATGAAAAAACGCGAAAATAACCATGAAGGAAGCGTTTTATCGAAAAACGGACTTCAGATTCGTGTTCAGCACCCCGAAAAACCCCTTAGAGAGTAGGTTTGAAAGCGATTAAACAGAGTTAATTTTTGAGCAATTTTGATGAAAAAACGCGAAAATAACCATGAAGGAAGCGTTTTATCGAAAAACGGACTTCAGATTCGTGTTCAGCACCCCGAAAAACCCCTTAGAGAGTAGGTTTGAAAGCGATTAAACAGAGTTAATTTTTGAGCAATTTTGATGAAAAAACGCGAAAATAACCATGAAGGAAGCGTTTTATCGAAAAACGGACTTCAGATTCGTGTTCAGCACCCCGAAAAACCCCTTAGAGAGTAGGTTTGAAAGCGATTAAACAGAGTTAATTTTTGAGCAATTTTGATGAAAAAACGCGAAAATAACCATGAAGGAAGCGTTTTATCGAAAAACGGACTTCAGATTCGTGTTCAGCACCCCGAAAACCCCTTAGAGAGTAGGTTTGAAAGCGATTAAACAGAGTTAATTTTTGAGCAATTTTGATGAAAAAACGCGAAAATAACCATGAAGGAAGCGTTTTATCGAAAAACGGACTTAAGCGTTTCATCGAAAAACGGACTTCAGATTCGTGTTCAGCACCCCGAAAAACCCCTTAGAGAGTAGGTTTGAAAGCGATTAAACAGAGTTAATTTTTGAGCAATTTTGATGAAAAAACGCGAAAATAACCATGAAGGAAGCGTTTTATCGAAAAACGGACTTCAGATTCGTGTTCAGCACCCCGAAAAACCCCTTAGAGAGTAGGTTTGAAAGCGATTAAACAGAGTTAATTTTTGAGCAATTTTGATGAAAAAACGCGAAAATAACCATGAAGGAAGCGTTTTATCGAAAAACGGACTTCAGATTCGTGTTCAGCACCCCGAAAAACCCCTTAGAGAGTAGGTTTGAAAGCGATTAAACAGAGTTAATTTTTGAGCAATTTTGATGAAAAAACGCGAAAATAACCATGAAGGAAGCGTTTTATCGAAAAACGGACTTCAGATTCGTGTTCAGCACCCCGAAAAACCCCTTAGAGAGTAGGTTTGAAAGCGATTAAACAGAGTTAATTTTTGAGCAATTTTGATGAAAAAACGCGAAAATAACCATGAAGGAAGCGTTTTATCGAAAAACGGACTTCAGATTCGTGTTCAGCACCCCGAAAAACCCCTTAGAGAGTAGGTTTGAAAGCGATTAAACAGAGTTAATTTTTGAGCAATTTTGATGAAAAAACGCGAAAATAACCATGAAGGAAGCGTTTTATCGAAAAACGGACTTCAGATTCGTGTTCAGCACCCCGAAAAACCCCTTAGAGAGTAGGTTTGAAAGCGATTAAACAGAGTTAATTTTTGAGCAATTTTGATGAAAAAACGCGAAAATAACCATGAAGGAAGCGTTTTATCGAAAAACGGACTTCAGATTCGTGTTCAGCACCCCGAAAAACCCCTTAGAGAGTAGGTTTGAAAGCGATTAAACAGAGTTAATTTTTGAGCAATTTTGATGAAAAAACGCGAAAATAACCATGAAGGAAGCGTTTTATCGAAAAACGGACTTCAGATTCGTGTTCAGCACCCCGAAAAACCCCTTAGAGAGTAGGTTTGAAAGCGATTAAACAGAGTTAATTTTTGAGCAATTTTGATGAAAAAACGCGAAAATAACCATGAAGGAAGCGTTTTATCGAAAAACGGACTTCAGATTCGTGTTCAGCACCCCGAAAAACCCCTTAGAGAGTAGGTTTGAAAGCGATTAAACAGAGTTAATTTTTGAGCAATTTTGATGAAAAAACGCGAAAATAACCATGAAGGAAGCGTTTTATCGAAAAACGGACTTCAGATTCGTGTTCAGCACCCCGAAAAACCCCTTAGAGAGTAGGTTTGAAAGCGATTAAACAGAGTTAATTTTTGAGCAATTTTGATGAAAAAACGCGAAAATAACCATGAAGGAAGCGTTTTATCGAAAAACGGACTTCAGATTCGTGTTCAGCACCCCGAAAAACCCCTTAGAGAGTAGGTTTGAAAGGGATTAAACAGAGATAATTTTTGAGCAATTTTGATGAAAAATCGCGAAAATAACCATGAAGGAAGCGTTTTATCGAAAAACGGACTTCAGATTCGTGTTCAGCACCCCGAAAAACCCCTTAGAGAGTAGGTTTGAAAGCGATTAAACAGAGTTAATTTTTGAGCAATTTTGATGAAAAAACGCGAAAATAACCATGAAGGAAGCGTTTTATCGAAAAACGGACTTCAGATTCGTGTTCAGCACCCCGAAAAACCCCTTAGAGAGTAGGTTTGAAAGCGATTAAACAGAGTTAATTTTTGAGCAATTTTGATGAAAAACGCGAAAATAACCATGAAGGAAGCGTTTTATCGAAAAACGGACTTCAGATTCGTGTTCAGCACCCCGAAAAACCCCTTAGAGAGTAGGTTTGAAAGCGATTAAACAGAGTTAATTTTTGAGCAATTTTGATGAAAAAACGCGAAAATAACCATGAAGGAAGCGTTTTATCGAAAAACGGACTTCAGATTCGTGTTCAGCACCCCGAAAAACCCCTTAGAGAGTAGGTTTGAAAGCGATTAAACAGAGTTAATTTTTGAGCAATTTTGATGAAAAAACGCGAAAATAACCATGAAGGAAGCGTTTTATCGAAAAACGGACTTCAGATTCGTGTTCAGCACCCCGAAAAACCCCTTAGAGAGTAGGTTTGAAAGCGATTAAACAGAGTTAATTTTTGAGCAATTTTGATGAAAAAACGCGAAAATAACCATGAAGGAAGCGTTTTATCGAAAAACGGACTTCAGATTCGTGTTCAGCACCCAGATAAATTTTGAGCAATTTTGATGAAAAATCGCGAAAATAACCATGAAGGAAGCGTTTCATCGAAAAACGGACTTCAGATTCGTGTTCAGCACCCCGAAAAACCCCTTAGAGAGTAGGTTTGAAAGCGATTAAACAGAGTTAATTTTTGAGCAATTTTGATGAAAAATCGCGAAAATAACCATGAAGGAAGCGTTTTATCGAAAAACGGACTTCAGATTCGTGTTCAGCACCCCGAAAAACCCCTTAGAGAGTAGGTTTGAAAGGGATTAAACAGAGATAAATTTTGAGCAATTTTGATGAAAAATCGCGAAAATAACCATGGAGGAATCGTTTCATCGAAAAACGGACTTCAGATTCGTGTTCAGCACCCCGAAAAACCCCTTAGAGAGTAGGTTTGAAAGCGATTAAACAGAGTTAATTTTTGAGCAATTTTGATGAAAAAACGCGAAAATAACCATGAAGGAAGCGTTTTATCGAAAAACGGACTTCAGATTCGTGTTCAGCACCCCGAAAAACCCCTTAGAGAGTAGGTTTGAAAGCGATTAAACAGAGTTAATTTTTGAGCAATTTTGATGAAAAAACGCGAAAATAACCATGAAGGAAGCGTTTTATCGAAAAACGGACTTCAGATTCGTGTTCAGCACCCCGAAAAACCCCTTAGAGAGTAGGTTTGAAAGCGATTAAACAGAGTTAATTTTTGAGCAATTTTGATGAAAAAACGCGAAAATAACCATGAAGGAAGCGTTTTATCGAAAAACGGACTTCAGATTCGTGTTCAGCACCCCGAAAAACCCCTTAGAGAGTAGGTTTGAAAGCGATTAAACAGAGTTAATTTTTGAGCAATTTTGATGAAAAAACGCGAAAATAACCATGAAGGAAGCGTTTTATCGAAAAACGGACTTCAGATTCGTGTTCAGCACCCCGAAAAACCCCTTAGAGAGTAGGTTTGAAAGCGATTAAACAGAGTTAATTTTTGAGCAATTTTGATGAAAAAACGCGAAAATAACCATGAAGGAAGCGTTTTATCGAAAAACGGACTTCAGATTCGTGTTCAGCACCCCGAAAAACCCCTTAGAGAGTAGGTTTGAAAGCGATTAAACAGAGTTAATTTTTGAGCAATTTTGATGAAAAAACGCGAAAATAACCATGAAGGAAGCGTTTTATCGAAAAACGGACTTCAGATTCGTGTTCAGCACCCCGAAAAACCCCTTAGAGAGTAGGTTTGAAAGCGATTAAACAGAGTTAATTTTTGAGCAATTTTGATGAAAAAACGCGAAAATAACCATGAAGGAAGCGTTTTATCGAAAAACGGACTTCAGATTCGTGTTCAGCACCCCGAAAAACCCCTTAGAGAGTAGGTTTGAAAGCGATTAAACAGAGTTAATTTTTGAGCAATTTTGATGAAAAAACGCGAAAATAACCATGAAGGAAGCGTTTTATCGAAAAACGGACTTCAGATTCGTGTTCAGCACCCCGAAAAACCCCTTAGAGAGTAGGTTTGAAAGGGATTAAACAGAGATAAATTTTGAGCAATTTTGATGAAAAAACGCGAAAATAACCATGGAGGAAGCGTTTTATCGAAAAACGGACTTCAGATTCGTGTTCAGCACCCCGAAAAACCCCTTAGAGAGTAGGTTTGAAAGCGATTAAACAGAGTTAATTTTTGAGCAATTTTGATGAAAAAACGCGAAAATAACCATGAA
>JAVIWC010009229.1:0-12811 GCA_031894815.1 Creontiades dilutus
TGTTGTTATTTTAGTCTTGGAGGGAAGAGTTGTTTTTATTTTAGCTAGGAAGGCCGCGCGACTTTGCCGAAACACTTTGCTTGGCGTCCTTCACCTTGGAAGGAGAAGACTTCGTCAGATGATAAAGAAAGGCGCGGCGTATTGATTTGGTCGGACGAGTGTTAGGTATTCGGAAACACGGACAGACACAATAAGAACCACACACATATCTTTTGCATACCCCGCGGACAAATTTGTTCAAACTTATCATGTTTATTTACAGTATGAGCCAAGGACAGTTACAAATTATATACGTTAATTCAAGGGAGCTGTAGTCCAGAGAACGATGATATGATAAATTAAAACGCGGCAAAATCTTTCACTGTGGTTTATTATTCAATTGGCTTGCGTTCATGATTTGAATTTCTACTAAGCTTTGAGGTGCGTATTTCACAGGTGATAGAGCGATTATTGAATTTCAGGAGATATGCATAGAGCACGTAAATCTGTTCTCAACCAAAATACCTATTTGGATTGATCAGTTGATCATATTTGTGTGCCTAATGAAACTCAAAAATCGCTCTATCACTCCGAAGCTTAGTAGAAATTCAAATCATGAACACAAGCCAGTTGAATAATAAACCCCAGTGAAAGAATTTGCAGCGTTTTTTATGGTTATCAGAATGCTTCAACCCGTTTATCGGCTACAAAGGCTTTTAGGAGTTCACTCCAGTATCACATCACTATATCACTAATCACTACGTCACTAGATTATTGATTTCAAAACAAAAACGATAATAAACCAAAATAATGTTGGCACCATAAATCGGGGCATACATCGGGAATGGTTTGACCTACGGACCTTTGGAGGGGCTCATTCGATTCCTGGTGGAGTGTTCTTCAAAAATACTACAAATTTAGGCCGTGTCGACTTTTTTCGAGGTTTTATGGGATTTTACAAAAATTTGACAACCCTTAAAGGGCACTTTAAATTAAGTGAGAGAGCTGGTTCGGCGTTCGGCGGACGGACGGAAAAATGTTTATTGCAGATTTGGATTGTACACCCTTTGAAACGTAAACCATGGCATTTTCAGGGGGGGGGGGGGGGTAGAATTTTTTTTCAAGAGCTTATTGAATAATAAACCAAAATGAGTGGAACCGAATTAGAACATCACGGTTAACCCTTAATATCCCAAGATCCAAAACTCTTGATGAATTCCAATTAATTCCACGTTTTCTTTCAATAATTTTTCAATTTTCTTCTAACTCATCATATCTTTAATAAGGAAGAATGATCAAATTCAATTTCGTAAGTGGGAATTCATTCTTTGGGATTAGGTTTTTTTGGGGCCAAAGTCTCCCGGTACCATAGTCGATGTTTTTATTGTTTGTCCTTTCCATCAGTCATCCATCATTTATGGTAGGTAAACAGAATCGAAAAATCTCAACATAGAAAATCGTATTTCAGGAAATACTCTATTTTGGGATAGATGAGTTACGAGGAAGGGAGGTAAGCGGTGAGGGAAGGAGAAACGAGTTCGTAAAACTGAGCAAATGTTCTGTGTTTTTATGAATAGGAAAAATATGAATTTCGTAACTAAAGGTATCCAAAGTAGGTTGAGCCACTCATCAAAACTACAAAACAGAGCCTGGGGCCCCAACAAGCTTTCGGCGCCATGATTTTAATTCACATGACGGAGGGAACAAAATTACAGTGACAGACAAAAATCAGGAGAAAATAATTTATATTCCCACGAGTATACTCTTTAGATGATTATAGGGGAATATTGTTTATAGTAAATCGTTGCTCCAAGCCTTTCAAGGAATCTCGAAACGCATGCAGTCATCTCCTGAATAACCGTTGAACTTTGAAAATAGCGTCTGTACTCATGGTGAGGTAGGGAGAATTTCGATGTTAAGGCATTTATTTAACATAGTAAATAATGATTTTCAAAAATAATGTTCTAGCAGAAGTCTGCTAGACAACTGACACTACGGTGGGAAATTTTCAAAAGGCATACAAGTTCAACCAAAATATGAGAAATCTCAAGATGACCAGTTTACACCTATTCTCAAAGAACGACCCATGTATCTTGTTGGATATCTTTCTGAGACACCCAAAAATCGTGGTATCTTACAGTTTGCCTTTATTTCTGTGATTTTCTCGTTTTTCAGAAGGCATTGTTGAAACTAGAGTTTTATTTCTGTCAAGTATGATGTAACCAACGTTAAAACATTAAAAATTCGGAACCTAACAGTTTGAGAACGGAACAGGAAGAAGGACATCGTAGTTCATGTTCTCAAGCACCTGAATTAGAAACCAGAAAAACAGCGATTACAACAGTTGAGAGATAATTTATCAGGCCAATTGCGATTTAGGGTGGACTAAGAACCCAATTTTATTGGTTTATTATTCAATAATATTGGTTTATTATTCAATAATAAACCATTGTAATCGCTCTTAAAAAAAAAAAAAAAAATTCTAACCCATCCTGAAAATTTCATGGTATACGTTTCAAAGGGTGTAGAATCCAAATCTGCAATAAAAATGTTTCTGTCCGTCCGCCGTACGCACGATTTCTCCCAAACGGCTGAAGCAAAAAAGCTGAAATTTTCAGGAAAAATCCATGTTGGTCCGGCGACGCCCCAATTCTTGAGCCAGCTCTCTCACTTAATTTAAAGTGCCCTAAGTAAAAACCTCAAAAAAAGTCAAAGCGGCCTAAATTTAGACTCTTTTTGAAGAACTTTCCACGAGGAATCGAATGAGCCCATCCCCAGGTCCGTAGGTCAAACCATTCCCGAAGTATGGCCCGATTTATGCTGCCAACATTTGCGTTATTTTGGTTTATCATTGTTTTTGTTTTGATATCAGCGACTTAGTGATGTAGTAATGTGGATACTGGAGTGAACTCCTAAACTCCTAAAAGGCTTTGTAGCCGATACACGCGTTGGAGCATTCTGATAACCATGAAACGTTGCAAATTCTTTCACTGGGGTTTATTATTCAATTGGCTTGCGTTCATGATTTGAATTTATACTAAGCTTTGGAGTGTGCTTGTTTCACAGGTGATAGAGCGATTATTGAATTTCAGGAGGTATGCATAGAGCACGTAAATCTGTTCTCGACCAAAAAACCTATTTGGATTGTTCAGTTGATCATATTTGTGTGCCTCCTGAAATTCAATAATCGCTCTATCACCTATGAAACACGCACACTCCAAAGCTTAGTAGAAATTCAAATCATGAACGCAAGACAATTGAATAATAAACCCCAGTGAAAGAATTTGCAGCGTTTTCTTGTTGGATCGTAGATATAATCTTTTGGATATTAGGCATATTTATACGTGTTCCAACAAATCTGGAGGGGTTTAAATTCAGTTTTTCAGGTTTATTAGATGGATTTAATGTTAAAAATGATGAGGCAAAAACGTATGTCCATAATTCCTATTCTACCGCGGAACTGCGACTTTTTCTCATTCTGATGAACTTGTTGCCGTTTCATGATCCTTCATCGCTCGTTGTCTCGTACATCTACCAGTGATGTCATCGCACTCACCACTTGGTTGAATGCTCCCGGGTTTGTCAAGACCCTCGACGCCGCGGCGATTCCCTCTCAGCGCACGTCTCATCCCAGAAGAGTCTAACGCTCCCAAAAGATTCTCATTCCGTCATCTCGAAAGTAATTCTGCTTGTCATTCAGGGGTGCCCCATTCTCAAGGTCACCTTCACAAATAAGCTTACAAAGAACGAACGTGATTCAACTAGTCAAGCGGCCACTTATTTAATACTGAAATCCAAACAGCGCCTGTCCGGGTTCCACAGATCCGCTTCACCCCTTCTGTACCCGTTGGTGTTTTCTTCTTTTTTGTCGAAGTCTTTGAATGTAGGATAATTCATTCGACTTGACTTTTCTTGCGTGAAACGACGTAGAATAATTACTTCCTCATGATCTTTTTCAGGGCAATAAGAATGAAACGCTCGACGCCAAAGAGCTGGTTATAATGCGGTAAAATAGGAGAAGATTTTGGTCGTGCCGCACGACTAGGAGTTTTATGAAGACTTGATTAAGTGAAAATTTATTTTATGGGATCCTACGTCTTCTATCGAATTCATTTGGCATCAATTAGAATCGTCATCTGAATAACCAATCTTTTTAGTAATAGATAGGTTTTTTTAAAGTAGTTCATTCAGAGACCATTTTTATATAAACATTTCTCAATGAAATCACTGGGGTTTATTATTCATTGATTCATGATTTGAATTTCTACTAAGCTTTGGAGTGTGCATGTTTCACAGGTGATAGAGCTATTGAATTTCAGGAGATATGCATAGAGCACGTAAATTTGTTTTAAAAAAATGCCTATTTGGATTGATCAGTTGATCATATTTGTGTGCCTCCTGAAATACAATAATCGCTCTATCAACTGTGAAACACTCACACTCCAAAGCTTAATAGAAATTCAAATCATGGATCATTGAATAATAAACCCCAGTGAAAGAATTTCCACCGTTTTTTTCAAGAGCGATTACAGTGGAAAAATATTCCGTTTGAAAATTTTAAATTTCGTAAGATCATCCATATCAGAACGCTTCAACCCGAGTATCGGATATAAACCCTTTTAGGAGTTCACTCCAATATCAACATTCACTACATCACTAGGTTACTGCGATAAAAAAAAAACCCTGTTGTTTTTGTTTTGATCGCAGTAACGTAGTGATGTAGTGAATGTGGATGCAAATGTTGGCACCATAAATCGGGCCATGCATCGGGAATGGTTTGAGCTACGGACCTGGGGAGGGGCTCATTAGATTCCTCATGGAAAGTTTTTCAAAAAAAAGTACAAATTTAGGCCGCCTTGACTTTTTTGGAGGTTTTTAGGGATTTTACAAAACTTTGACAACCCTTAAAGAGCGCTATAAATTAAGTGAGAGTGCTGGCTAGAGATTTGGAGCGTTGTCGGACCAACATTGATTTTCCCTGAAAATTTCAGATTTTTTGCTGCAGCCGTTTGGGAGAAATCGTGCGTACGGCGGACGGACGGAAACATTTTTATTGCAGATCTGGAGTCTACACAATCGCACCGAATTTAAAAAATTAGATTTGGAAACGCACTGCAGAAGTTGAAAATGTTGCACGCTTTATGAATTTCTGGATTTGTATCCCCGAAACTAGATTCTCCTACAACAAACTAGCTTCTAATGAGGATTCAGCATACCTGAAAATAAGGAAGATCGAGCTTACGTGCCAAAAGAAAAGGGTATAAAAGTGCGTTGTCTCCAGAATCGGGTCTTTCGACCTCACTTGCCTCTTCTGGAGAATCGGAACTTATTATTAATGACCTCCTATCATAGTTACCTAATTCTGCATTCTTTTGCAAACTAAATATCTCGATAGCTATTTGTACACTATTCCAGTATGATAGGATGTCTCACAATTTAAGATATTACTTGATATGTATTAAACGATAAACAACATTATTAAAGAACTTGTAGATAATATTTATTAATAGTTTCGGAGTTCGATTCACAAGAAGAAATAATTTGTGACACAAATTTTGTGTTTTCTAGAATCGGTGAAAAACAGGTAAAAACAAAAGAACGTATGGTAACATAAAGTGGTTGCCAACTGTAGCGATTGTTCCAGTAGTAGATAGGTGTAGCTAGATATGAAGCCGTAGTACATTGTGTCAGGATGTAAACGAAATATAACAAACAAAGCAATTTTCCGTTGATGTTTGTATTGTGAAGTTCTAATGTTGTAATTTGGTCTCCATGTTATTATTACAGGATATGTACCGCGGTTCCCTCAGCTACATTTTACAAATTCTTATTAGTCGAAATATACGTTCGGGTTCCTTCCAAAGTTAACTCAAGTCTCGTTCTTTCTACACCACTCGCCACAACAGTTTGCATTTGGAGTGTCTTTGACGACACTACATTAATGAATGTTTACAGTTATCATACCATAAGGTTTTGTTTATATCAACAACAAAAAGTTCAGTCGCGAATAGGCTTTTAATTATTACAGTTCAGTATTGAATTCCGTTCACGACTTTTCATTTGTAAACATTTCACTGGCGACGAAGAAAAATGGCTCACTCAGGAGAAGGAAGGGGAGACCAATCTCCTCACGAGTTTCAAGCATACATGAGACAGTTCTTCGAACTGCAGACTCAAATGATGAGCGCCTTACTACAAAGACATTCTAACGGGAGTGAGGTATCCAACTTACAGGCATTCGTTCCAGCTTTCCCCGAATTCCAACCGAGCAATGAAAAATGGGAATCGTATCAGTTACGACTGCAACAGCATTTCAAAGCCTATAACGTCACAAGCGACGAAAAAAAGCGAGCATATTTTCTCTCTTGGGTGGGAGCAGAGACTTTTTCGTTACTTCAGAAGTTGTTTGGCGTCGGGGATGTGGGAGGCCAAGTTTATATGGACCTGATTAACAAATTAACAGAATATTTCACAGAAGGAGCGCATGTATTAGCAGCACGTTTCCAATTTTACAGATCTGAAATGAAGGCTAATCAAACGTATGGAGAATGGTTAGCAGAGCTAAGAGGCATTGCTAGGGAGTGCAATTTCATGTGCCCTAAGGAGGGGTGTAACCAGTCGTTGGTCGATGACAGTATACGTGACGTTCTAATTCTCCAGACACCCCATGACCATGTAAGAACGCGGGCCTTGCAAATGACAAACCCGACGCTAAATGAGGTTCTCTCCATAGCTCGAACATATGAAACGACTATAGCTGCTAAGTCTATTATTGATAGTAAGTCATTAGATGATGTACGTCAACCAAACGCAGTAAACACACTTGCTTCAGAGTATAAGAAACCCAGAGGAAAAACTAGAAACGGGGGCAACTCATCAAATACACCCCGAACTTCGCGAGTATGTGGGCGTTCTCAGCAAAGGCCATTTCGTTCAAGAGGATCATCCGAATCAAGTGACGGGAGCCATGCAAATAGTCCTGAAGGTCGCAAATCTGTATCAGGACTGGAATTCGTTCCAAATTACCGCAAGTCTTGTCCCAATTGCCACATTAAGCACTCTCGCTACAACTGCCCACATTATAAAACAACTTGCAATCGTTGTGGGAAGATGGGTCACATTGAAGCTGTGTGTTGTTCCAAATCAGTTTATTGGGTAGAAGAAATTCAATCGCTCTTGCCAGCCCAGACAGTGCAACCGGGATACCGCTATTACATTAACGTGTTGATCAATAATACACCTATTCACATGCTTCTTGACTCGGGAGCAACGTGTTCAATGATAACAGCATCCGCTTACGAAGCTTTAGGAGCACCAACATTGCAACCACCTACCACAAAACTTCAGGGTTACGGTGGCAATGGAATCTCCCTATTGGGATGGTTTACAGCGAAGGTACAGCTTCAAGACACCACAAAGTGCTTAAGGCTTCTTGTGACCGATGCTCCTTCAGGAGTGAATATCTTCGGAACATCCTGGTTTCAAGCATTTGACATCAAGTTGTCAGCTCCAAATCTCTCTGTAAACTCTCTGGTAACTGAAAGAAATGAGGGCACAGCGATCCAAAAGGTCGAAATCCTTTGTAAACAGTTCAAATCGCTGTTTGAACCAGGATTGGGTACGTGTCAGTCATACAAGGCGTCCTTAAAATTGAAGCAGGGGGCTCGCCCCAAATTCTTCAAACCACGTCCACTACCATTTTCACAATACGAAGCAGTAAAGACAGAAATAGAACGCCTTGAAAAGGCTGAAATAGTCAAACCAGTTAAATTTAGCGACTGGGCAGCTCCATTAGTGGTTGTTTCAAAACCAAACGGGAAAATACGTATGTGTGGAGATTTCAAAGTGACAGTGAACTCTCAGCTTGAAGTTGAACAATATCCTCTTCCGAGGGTGGAAGACTTATTGCAAAAGTTGAAAAATGGTAAGCGTTTTTCGAAGATTGATCTAGCAGACGCATATCTACAGTTAGAGTTGGACGAGGAATCAAAAAAACTAGTTGTCATCAACACACCTTTTGGATTGTTTCAGTACCAACGCTTAGCTTTTGGTATTGCCAGTGCACCAGCTATTTTCCAGGCTTTAATTGAACGAGTGATTGATGGTATTCCGGGGTGTGTTAATTTCTTAGATGATATTGTGGTGACTGGAGCAACAGATGAGGAGCATTTGATCAATTTAAAAACCCTTTTTGAACGTCTCACAGAGCATGGTTTTCGTTGCAATCTTCAAAAGTGTTGTTTCTTTCAAAAGGAGGTGGAATATTTAGGAAGCCATCTCTCAGAACATGGAGTGAAACCAAGTGAAACGAATTTGAAAGCCATCAAGCAATTGAAAAGACCGGCAAATTTAACAGAATTACAATCATTTCTGGGAAAGGTGAACTACTATCACAGATTCGTACCAAATTTTTCAACGCTGGCTGGACCACTGAATACCTTGAGGAAGAAAAATGTTCGATTTCAATGGGGGCAGGAACAAGAGGAAGCTTTTCAGAAACTCAAGGACCACATTCTTGATGCAGCCAGATTGGTTATATATCGAAGTGAGTACCCTCTTATTTTAGCCACCGATGCTTCTTCGTATGGAGTAGGTGCAGTGCTGTCTACACGTTACCCAGATGGGTCAGAGCATCCCATAGCATTTGCTTCTAAGACTCTAAGCAAGCACGAGAAAAATTACAGTCAAATCGAAAAAGAAGCGTTAGCAATCATATTTGGCGTTAAAAAGTTTCACCAATATTTGTATGGGCGATCATTCGAGCTGTTGACCGACCATAAACCACTGGTATCTCTGTTTAATCCAAACAATAAGCTTCCAGTTTATACTCTATCACGTCTGCAACGCTGGGCCATCACTCTCATGAGTTATAACTATATCATCAAATATCGGGCCAGTAGTCAACATTGTAATGCTGATGCATTATCCCGCTTACCAGTTGGTACTGACATTGAATTTGATAAATCTGAGGAAGCTTGTGCTTGGTTAGAAGAAAAGGTCCAAGCGAGTATAAATAAATTTCCAATTGATGCAAAGAAAATAGCTGATGAAACTTTCAGGGACAATGTATTGAAGCAAGTGCTCAATTTTATATCACAGGGCTGGCCTGAGAAATGTCCGAATGATCGGATCAAACCATTCTTCGAACGTCGATTGTCAATATCCTCTCGAAAAGGAGTCATATTACTGGATGATTACCGAGTAATTGTGCCACAAACCTTGCAGCCGCAAGTACTTAAGCTACTCCATACTGGACACTGGGGAATCGTTCGAATGAAGCAAATGAGTCGACGACATTGTTGGTGGAGCCAAATGGATAAAGATCTAGAGCGTGTGGTTAAAACCTGTCAGTCGTGTCAGGCTGTGCAACCTAATCCCCCAAAACAGCTACAGAGTTGGCCCAAGGCAGAGAAAGCATGGGAACGAGTTCACATAGATTTGGCTGCTTTCCAGAATTCTATGTGGCTTATAATTGTGGATGCTTATTCAAATTTCCCATTCATTACACTCATGAAGTCAACCACATCGTATGCTATAATCACTGCCTTGAAGTGTGTCTTTCTAATGGAAGGTCCCCCGGAAACATTAGTATCAGACAATGGGCCACAATTCGTGTCAGAAGAATTTGAAAGCTTTTGCATGAGTGCTGGCATGAAGCATCTTACAACTGCCCCATTCCATCCTGCCTCCAACGGAGAAGCGGAACGATGGGTGCGTACTTTCAAAGAGGGGATGAAGAAGGCATTGGCAGATGGTGCCACCAGTCAAGCCGAGGCTTTGAACACTTTGCTGTTTTCCTACAGGACCACTCCAGGACAAGTTGGCAAATCCCCAGCCGAGTTATTACATGGCCGACAACCAAGGACAGCTTTGGCATTATTGACCCCAAGAAAAGAGGCAGGTTCCCTCCCTAGTGAAGGGTGTTCTAAATTCCAAATTGGAGAAAGAGTACAAGTGAGATTTTTCACAGGATCGCCATGGGAAGTAGGTACCGTAATTAGGCAACACGGTAGAATGATGTACCATTTGAACACTGCAAGAGGAAAAGTTCGACGCCACCAAAACCAGCTTCGAAAGTCTTATGTTGAAACACAGCCCACAGGGATCTTGCGCAGAAGTTTGGAGACAGAGTTTCCCTGGGCGGAAGAACCAGCCACTGGCCGACAGAAACACCATACTGCTACTTCACAGTTACACCAAACTGATTGGGAACAGGGAAATTTACGTGAGGACACTTATCCTGAGCAACCTCGCAGAAGGAGAAGAGTAACTTTTCACCCAGAAGTCCTTCGTCGATCTACCAGGAGCCGCCGGCCGCCGGACCGCTACGTACCTTGACTTTAAATAGGAAGGGAGGAATGGAGTGTCTTTGACGACACTACATTAATGAATGTTTACAGTTATCATACCATAAGGTTTTGTTTATATCAACAACAAAAAGTTCAGTCGCGAATAGGCTTTTAATTATTACAGTTCAGTATTGAATTTCGTTCACGACTTTTCATTTGTAAACATTTGGTCTTATCAATGTAAACATTAATCGCTTCCTGGCTCCGCATCGAGGGCAACACCGCCTCACCATCTTAGGTTATTTTCCATGAAACACCGGAGGAACAACTAAATCACGACGCTTAATTAAAGAACCAGTTTCCTGATGTTCTGACGAGGGCTATGAGATAGAAGTAAACGCAATACTTTCGTGAAAAGATTTCTCTTCCAAGAATCGATAACATTTCAAAAAAGCGGAACGCCTCTAGGTAGCTATTAATTCTGGTTGCCCAGCAATATTGGGCAGGATGTCTAACGAATATCGATGAAACGTTATTGTTGGTTTCGTGTTTGTTTGCTCGAAACTCGATAAGTGGGAGCTACAGCGCAAAACGAAGGGGCAGCAGTTTTCGGTTGCATAAGAAGAGAAGTCAGTTCTCCGTATCCGGAGTTGTTTTCGAAAATTTCTGTTTGTTTCTGTGTTATAGGGCCGAAAAACAAGTTGTATCCTTTATCTCATCCACAACATGATAGCAAAATAGTTGAAATAAGTTAACATTCAGGATATGAAATATAATGTGAATTCAATGGCTTGCCCTGGTAGTTGGATGGTACATATTGACGTAAAAGCATCAAGTAAATCCGAGCAGGGCGTCCTGTAGCAAGACGTACTCAGCTTTCAACTCGCTTCTAAAGAATTCCGAATTCCCTTTCCGCTGCATGGGGATCTCATTCAGCCACGACAATTTTAAGAAAAGTTGTAGACAGCTTTTCGTTGATCATAATTGCCGACGTGATTTTACAGGAGCATTGCAAAACCTATTCTCAAGGCGTAAGATCCTCAACTTGACTGAGGAAAAAAATGGCGTTCACAGAAAATTTAAAGGTGCATGGAAATCGACTGCTGAGTCGAGTGTTTAACTTTTAGACCAACTACGACAAGGTCAATAGGTAGGTAAATTACCTATTTACTTTTCTTTAAAAACCAAATGACCATATTGTTGCCAAAGGGTATTGAAGAGCTCGTCAGGGGTGGAGCGCCAAAGACAGATGGATTTGAAAAGGGCACCATACTCAACTGAAGGGTCGCAAGTGTCTTGGAGGCGGTTCATTCGAAAGAGGGGGAAGGGAAGTTTGTTTACTCACACCCGTTCAGTTGGAAAAATGTTGTGGTCGGTGGAACAGCGTACGTTTTGCGTTATAGCCTACTTCGAGAACGCCCGCTCGATCGTCGGCGTGCAACGTGCCTTCCGTTTGAGGTTCAATATTGCCCCCCGCGGCCGACTTCCCGATCGAAATCGCATTCTTTCGTGGGTAAGTGCATTTGAGACGAGTGGTAATGTGTTTATGATCAGAAGGGAGCGTCAGAATCCAGTCACTTCCCCAGAAAACATCGAGAGGGTTCGAGTAGCCATTCAACAATCTCCCAGGCGGTCAATTCGAAAACAGTCACGAGTTCTTGGCATTTCGAGACGTTCCATGCATCGAATAATTAAAGAACACCTTCATATGCATCCGTACAAAATGGTAGTCGTCCAAGAATTGAAGCCACGTGATTATGAAGCCAGACAAACCGCGAGTGAAAACATGCTTGCTGGATTGCCGGGAGACGCTATCGTTTTCTTCTCCGACGAGGCCCATTTCCACCTCAGTGGATGCGTAAATAAGCAGAATATGCGCTATTGGAGTGAGAAGAACCCCAGGGAGCTCCACCAGAGGCCTCTTCACTCAGATAGGGTAACAGTATGGTGTGCCCTTTCGAGAAATGGGATAATTGGACCTTATTTTTTTGAGGAAAATGACAGAGCCGTTTCTGTCAACTCGGCGCGTTATTTGGCCATGATTCAGGAGTTTTTCTTGCCTGAATTGAATGAAAGGGCATTGGACGACGTCTGGTTTCAGCAAGACGGGGCAACCGCCCACACAGCAAGAAGAGTGATGGAGTTTTTGAGAGAAAGATTCCCCGGGCGCCTCATCTCCCTGAGAGGGGATTTGAACTGGCCAGCGCGGTCACCGGATTTAGCCCCCTGCGATTTTTTCCTGTGGGGCTACCTCAAATCCAAAGTTTACAACGATCGGCCCAGGACCCTAGAAGCCCTCAAAAACAACATCAGAGCCAACATCGCCGAAATTCCAGTCGAAATGCTCGGAAGAGTTCACGAAAACTTCAGAAAACGGCTTCTTCAGTGTATTCAGAGTGAGGGTTCCCATTTGTCAGATACGCTGTTCAAAACCATATAAATTTAAATTTCCAATACTAACTTATAAGGAAAAAATAAAAAGTTTGGTCATTTTTCATTAATTTGTGTTTTTTTCACATTTTGTATTCCATCTGTCTTTCGCG
>JAVIWC010009230.1:0-12360 GCA_031894815.1 Creontiades dilutus
CATAAATTTGATTGATGAAGGTGACCAACCTCAGATAACCAAAAACAGAATCCGCCTAAGTTTTTTTTTTTTTTTTTTTTTTTCAATTGGAATTAAGCTTGTCCGAATTGTACTATAATCGTATAACCATTGAGTTTTAGGAAGCTTTGTAGTCATATGAAATATGGGCGATTCTCATTTAACGGGACAATCGCTGTCCTTTGTTGATAAATAATTTTCTGTTCAACTTTTCCCAAAAATTATTTTTGCAATTATTATGTGGTAACCAGGCCTACTTATGGCTGTCATAAAGTTCGGCTACTCTTCATCGTACATGCCGGTAATTGATCGAAATGTACCTCTAATCTCATTGTCATGGTCTGTCCGTGGGTCAGAATTTGAACTTAATCCGAAATTTTATCCGCTCAAAGTACGTTCTACCGGAAATATTTTAACTAGTATTTTTTTAGAATTAGTTACTGGATGTAGTGCGCTTACAAGAGGGACTAACTTTTAGATAGTCTGTACGAATCAAGTGCTCAAAGTTTGTCCCAAACCTTCTGCATCATTGTCATGGGTTTGAAGGAAATCATCGTAACTCTCTCAAATGAGGGCATTTTTTCGCAATACAAAGTTTTTTTCAGCTTTGGTAACCCTGCCCTTTCACGAAACACCATGCTTCCGCCATTTCTATACAGTTGGGGCTCAAAAATGAATGTAGCCGTTTGTAAAACAGGTGGGTACGTTTCATACTTCTCATTGTTATGGGTTTGAAAATCGCTCTTAACAAAATTGTATTGATCCGTTTAGCATTCATTTTGGGATGGAGATGTAAAAACTCTATTTAATGCAAGTTACAATTTCTATAAGTGCTTATTAGCCTCCTGATTGCAAAAGGTTAATGTTGATTTCTCATTGTCGTGGCGATTTTAAACTTCATTGTTCAGAATCAAAACCTCGATTGTCCCGTTGAATGAGAATCACCCATATGACACATACCTCTTAAACCGCAGCTGATGTTTGTTTGTTGAAGTGTGTCTTGATAGGTTTGAAAAAGAAATGAAGCGAAAACAATAATGACGCGCAATGTTTTATTCCTTATTACTTACTAGATAAATTCGATTTTCTCAGCCTTTGAATATAGGTCGCTCCTATGTTCCTATACACAGATCTACCACGAACCTGAAGCCAGAACTTGTGCGAACCGCTTGGCTTCCTCGTCATAAAGTTGGTTACCGCCGGGGAATAGGGCGTAGTATTAGTAGCGTGCATCATCTACCAAACGGAACATTTCTTGACGGGGTTCATGGGAGATCCGAGAGGACAGTTATAGACCTTGGCGAATTCGACGCTGTTCGAGAGAGTCCCGATAACCCTGAAACATAACACAAGGGCTGACCTATATCATACGGAAGTAGGTAAGGAAGGAGCAGTAGGTAAGTTGGGCTCGGAGGACAGAGTGGGGCAGCGAGACAACAATGAGATGTGGAAACATGCTGAATTGACACGGATCTTCTTTCACATCGACTTATGCATTTCAACTGTACCAGAACTAACCGGTTCTAATGTTTCGTTACTGACGGTTTTTGCGGAAAAAAAATTAAGAAAACTCCAATTAAATCAGAATTGCAGTCCCATTAACCTGCACAAAAGAAGAAACTATTAGATGAAAATCTGTGCATGATGATTGAATCTTTTCGACGACCATCCAAATTTGAGCAAGATCGGATGAGGAAATCATCAGTTTTGTGGATTTTATTTCTACGCATGAAAAGTAAGGTGCCTAACAAATTCTGAGCGATCCAACGGAAACGAATCTCGAGCCTAATCAGCCGCTCCCTGAAACTTCCAGCAAAATCAGATACTGCTGCAGAAATTAACTTTTTACTAAGCTTGGTGAATTAGAATGATGATAAAACGTAAAATGCCAATGGAAAGTTCAATTTTTGAATTCATTCAAAATTGCAAACAATACTTCTGCTCCTAAAGATAAACTCTGAATCAAAAGTAATAAAGTAAAGAAACTGCAACCTCCAGCTTTGTATACCACGATTATTTCTACTGAGGTCTTTACAATCAATAAAATAATCCAATATCTTATGAAGTGTTGATTAATAACGTGACATGATGCCGAAACCAAATACCAGAAAAAAACCGGTTCCAGTCAGTGAGGAAGAAGACGACGGCAATGAAGTCCCTGTCGACCATTCGCAATTTCAATATGATGTCACCTCTAGCTGTGCATACCATGTTTATTTTACTGGGATCTTTACAATTAATTAAACAATCAAATATCTTATAAAGTGTTAATTAATAACGTTACAGAAACTAAGAAATTAATGGTCCCTTACACTACAAAAATAAACGAAAATAAGTAAAAAACGCTGCAAATTCTTTCACTGGGGTTTATTATTCAATTGGCTTGCGTTCATGATTTGAATTTCTACTAAGCTTTGGAGTGTGCGTGTTTCACAGGTGATAGAGTGATTATTGAATTTCGGGAGGCACACAAATATGATCAACTGAACAATCCAAATAGGTTTTTTGGTTGAGAACAGATTTACGTGCTCTATGCGTATCTCCTGAAATTCAATAATCTCTCTATCACCTGTGAAACACGCACACTCCAAAGCTTAGTAGAAATTCAAATCATGAACGCAAGCCAATTGAATAATAAACCCCAGTGAAAGAATTTGCAGCGTTTTTCGTTTATTATTGTTTGTTTGTAACATAGTGATGCCGATAGTGTCGAGTTGTAGTGAATGTGGTTACTGGAGTGATAGCCGATGTGGATACTTGTAGTTTATAGCCGATACACGGTTTGAAGCATTCTGATATGTATGAAACGCTGATAATATATAGGTAAATATTATTACTGGGGTAAATAAGTATTCTTTCACTCGGGTTTATTATTCAATTTGCTTGCGTTCATGATTTGAATCTGTACTAAGCTTCGGAGTGTGCGTGTTTCACAGGTGATAGAGCGATTATTGAATTTCAGGAGATATGCCAAGACCACGTAAATCGGTTCTCAACCCAAACACCTATTTGGATTGATCAGTTGATGATATTTGTGTGCCTCCTCTACATCAGTCTACCTTTAGCTACATCGTTTAAATTTGGGTTTGGGGAAGTTTTAACGCAATACGAGCGCTAAAGGACTTGATAAATTATAAATGTTTTTATTGTGGGGGGGGGGGTATTGAGGTTCAATAAAAAACGCTGCAAATTCTTTCACTGGGGTTTATTATTCAATTGGCTTGCGTTCATGATTTGAATTTCTACTAAGCTTTGGAGTGTGCGCGTTTCACAGGATGGAGCGATTATTGAATTTCAGAAGGCACACAAATATGATCAACTGATCAATCCAAATAGGTATTTTGGTTGAGAACCGATTTACGTGGTCTTGATATATTATAAATGTTTTTATGTATATCTCCTGCAAATTCTTTCACTGGGGTTTATTATTCAATCGCTCTATCCTGTGAAACGATTATTGAATTTCGCACACTCTCCAAAAGCTTAGTAGAAATTCAAATCCAAGCCAATTGAATAATAAACACCAGTGAAAGAATTTGCAGCGTTTTTTATTGCAGATTCGGATCCTACACCCTTTGAAACGTAAACCATGAAATTTTCAGGGGGGTTAGAATTTTTTTTTTTGTTCAAGAGCGATTATAATGGTTTATTATTGAATAATAAACCAAAATGAAGTTCATTTTTACTGTTATTGGCTGGTGAACAAGTTAAGACGTGGACCTAACAACACTAAACACCACTATTTTCAGATTCAAGAAATTTCGTAAATTTTGGTCTGGCAGTTTGAGAGATATTTCGGCTGCAGACGGTTAATTTTGTCTTTTTGATTTTTTGTAAATCTAAAATGATGAAGGTAAGAAACTAGGTTTGGTTTTGGAATATACCATTATATACTCGAGTTTTCAGAGCCAAAACCTTGTGTTTCTCGTTAAATTAAAGTTTGCTGTGTTCAGTTGTCGTAGTAAGATATTTATGGCGTAAAGTAATTTTTCATTTAAAACCATTATATTTTCTAAATTTAAATTTCAAATAAAAACCCATCCTGATAAACAGCAGTAAGGAAATTGCCCAGCCGCAGTAAACCTCCAGGATACAAGCACTTAGAAAAATGAATGAAGGTGGTCATAGTTGAATGGTTTTTGGATTGCTTTAGTAACACAATCATCAATAAAAACTATCGAAATCAAGCGTTAGGGAGGATTCTATCGTAAGCCAAGCAGAAAGGAAAATTCTTCATGTTCTACAAACATAGCTACTCTTCAAATATTGTATAAACATATTTGTGTCCATCATATGAATACACTGTGTTGCGAACAATGAAAATATTTCTATTAAATTCAACTTTCGTTCCAAATAGCTTTCTAAGTCGTTTTCCTGTGTTGACAAGAATTTATGGCTACTGCAAACCGTTAAAAAAAATTAACTGATTCGGACTTGATGTCAGTAACTATCCTGGAAACAACAAAGAACTTCGAAAAAATGACTTTCGTACATTTTGGTTTATTATTCAATAATAAACCATTGTAATCGCTCTGGAAAAAAAAAATGCTAACCCCCCAGAAAATTTCATGGTTTACGTTTCAAAGGGTGTAGAATCCGAATCTGCAATAAAACGCTGCAAATTCTTTCACTGGGGTTTATTATTCAATTGGCTTGCGTTCATGATTTGAATTTCTACTAAGCTTTGGAGTGTGCGTGTTTCACAGGATAGGGCGATTATTGAATTTCAGGAGATATGAATGGAGCACGTAAATCTGTTCTCGACCAAAATACCTATTTGGATTGATCAGTTGATCATATTTGTGTGCCTCCTGAAATTCAATAATCGCCCTATCCCGTGAAACACGCACACTCCAAAGCTTAGTAGAAATTCAAATCATGAACGCAAGCCAATTGAATACTAAACCCCAGTGAAAGAATTTGCAGCGTTTTCCAATGTTAGGAACTGTGCGATTTTTGGAGCGTTTGGCTTTGGTATCCCTGCTTGGTAATCTGCCAGGGTTTAATACTTATTTGCTGAGAGGTTGCAATAAAGTAAGATTCACAAGCATATGTAACGTAGTGGAAATGATATTTTTTCAAACTTATAATTGTTGATCAATAGTTTGTTCAATCATATCATTTGTTCCGTACGTTGTATACATGGTTCGCGAAAAACAACTAAAATAATGCATTGAGTGACTCACACTCGCATGTACACCATATACCACTGTCGATGGAAATTGTTTTCGAGAGAGGAAAGCAAGGAAGTGTCTATGCCTCATCGCGACAAGATATTAATCAATTATCTTTTCATTTTCCGTCCAATTCAATATCAGCCTACTGAACTTAATTATTCTGTAACTCTCAAGAAACAGATAAGTCACAACTCTCACGCTCTCAGCAGTGAGATAATGCACGGGTTCGTTCAACGCGAAATTCACGGTCGGCGCGTTCGTATGAGTCAACGACACTGCACAATGTCATATGCAAATAAGTTAGCGGCTCAGCCGCGAAAGGTAGCGATTCATGAACCCGGCAGTTCTTCACTCGGTACCTACCAGTAGCTTTTGGGTACTTGGTAGAAACTAGTGCTTTTCATTTTCTTGAAAGCATACGTTACGTTTTCTCAATTGTTTACTCTTGATTTTACAATATTTATCGACAGCTGGCCCGGATCCTTCATAGGATAAACACTCTTTCCCAAACCGTGACGATTTCGATGAAATTTTCAATGATGTATACAGTCATGTTATGGATACGAGGAAGCTATGTGCCACACCCACTCGGCAGACGTTTTTTAGTTATTTTGCTTCCGAGTCTACCAAGGTAGCGGAAGCATTGTTTTCACTTTCGGAATGTGAAAATTTTTTTTCTCCAAAATCAAAAATTCCACTCGCATTTTGCTTTTAGAACTTTCTGAACAATTTTGGTTCCGTGTCTGTCTGTCTGTCAGCAAATCCTTGTTACGGGCAAAACTACACGAAGTTATAGTCTGATTTTGATGAAATTTTCAGGGATTGTGTGGGTTGGGGTGAAGATGGTCCCCTATAGGTTTCATGACCCCCGGATCAATAGTAGCCTCTGAGCATGCGCAAACGTGAAATCCTTGCCACAAGCATAACTCCGAGAGTTCTTGACCAATTTCGATGACATTTTCAGGGATTGTTCGGTTTGATGTGTAGATGGTCCCCTATAAGTTTCATGACCCCCGGAGCAATAGTGGCCTCTGCGCATCCGCAAACGTGAATAGAACCTGAACAAATGATTTTTGGTAGATTTTTTACGTTTACGCATCCCCAGACCCATGTATTGATTTTGAAACGCCTGGTGGGCAAGGCAAACTACATTGTAACCCGCACCAGCCCAGAAAAATGCATACAAATCGAACGAAAACTGTAAGAATGACTTGTGCCTTCAAGGATCTCACATTCGCGCACGCAGTAACTACTAATATTATCGTGTTGAAATTGCTACATGATTTGCTGATCGTTTTTTTTTTTTTTTTTCGCAGCTACCCTGAAAATCTAGGTTCGATCAAAACACTAGAACCTGACAAAATTACTATTTCTGGACATTGCGCTTGAGCAAGCGCAGACTGATGCATTGATTTCTCAGCTAATGGCACTCACAGAGGATCATCTACGGTCTGTTTAGCACATTCCCTGAAAATGTCTTCGAAATAGCCCGAAAACTATAGAAATTAGGACAGACACTCTAAGAGGCACGAAACTAAAGTTGTTCAAAATGGTCAAAAACCCAAGATACGAATGGAAATTTTGAATTCTGAGAAAAACGATTTTTCATCTCCCGAGAGTGAAAATGAAGCTCCCTCTACCTAGTGCAGATGGACTCGGAAGCAATTTTTAAAGGTGGCCATACACGACGGGTCCAAGAGGCCGAACGGCCCCGCGCCGATCCGATCTCGCCCGTGTGTGGGGAAGTTCTAGCGGCTTGACGTGGCTCGGCTGGATTTTCGGAAGAACCAAAATCCTCGGGGCCGATCCACCGAGCCGCAATTTGCTCCTTCCGTGTGTGAGGAATCTCGGGTCCGAACGGCCTAGGGCCAACTAGCGGCTCTGCCGTGTGTGTCGTATCTCACGCCCAAACCCTTTCAGTAGCTGTTCAGACGTCGATGAGTACGGAAGAGCTAGTCAAAAATTTCAAGTTATAGGCCTGGTATTGTTGTGGTCTGGGATTAGTTCGATATGACGCACGTTGGATTTAAATTGTTTGTTCTACGTGTTGTATTAACGTGCTCATTTCCTCCTTGTTGGTTGGTGTATTTTGAAACGAAAAGTACGTGTGTTGTACTATTGACGTTTGCTAGCAATTATTGCATGAAGACAAAATATGTCTACACATAATTTCGTAACGTTCAATTTTGGCCTTGGGGTCGATTTAGATGTTTCGATGTCAGCTCTGTTATTGCTATGCCTGACAACAATTCTCGTTTTAATCTACGTCGTATGGTATTAAAGGAGTGCCGTTCAGCATTGTCCTCAAGTAGCTGAACCTAGGTTTCAACACTAACCTTGTAACCACCTCATGGATTTGTATTAAGTCATTTAATTCTGATATCGCCATTAAAAACTTAATTGCCGATGTGGGATTGCTCGATGAGAAGAAAGGTATTTTATCATTCGCTGCTTCATAATGTGTTGGTGGTTTCTGGTTTTCTACCTAAGCGGGTACCTATCTTTTCACATTCTGTTCTTTCCCTTAGTTTGAGGTGGGTTTTCGACTTCCGGTGCTCGGTTTTGATATTTGATAAATTGATCAATTTGCGCTTGCTTCTCGTTATTTTTTTGATTTGCTATTTGCGTTTGCATTAGCTGAATCATCTGCGTTACCTTTTTGAGCCAAGGTGGTTATCGCCGGGTCGGAAGTCGGTTTGTGCGCCTTGCATAGTCGGCAGACGAATTTCGCCTTCCGAGACGCAGCCGCCTTCTTCCAGTTTTCATAGCTATACCCTGAGCGTTGTGAATGATAATGCTCTTGGCATTCGGTGCAAAAAATTGGGTTCGCTTCTTCCGGCGATTCTATGGTTGTGCCGCATAGGCTCCCAAACTACTCCCAGACACAACTGGCTCGGTCACTAGAGTAGACTGGCTCTGCCGTGTGGGACCTAGAGTTTTGGCCCGAGGCGAAATGGACTCGTGCTAACGGCTCCGGGCCAAAAAGGATCCGTCGTGTATGGCCTTTACAGCACAAACTACCAATTTTTACAGTAGAATAATAAGAACGTTATGCATGTTATACCTGTACTTTCCGGGCGAGTGAACGGCAGTTTTCAATTTATTCCTGGACGCAGCCGGTCGGGTTTCACCGCACCAGACTTGAGCGAAGTTAAGGAAGAACAATTGCATCCCGGTGTAGTTGAGGCCGGGAAGGGTTTCGTCCACATCCCCGAAAGAATTAGTCCACTTCTGATACGACTGCAATTTCAATATAAACGTTTTATTAAACTGCTCCTAAACGTATACTTACAACAACTTATAATATACATTTCGTTTATTACTTATACAAGTCTCAAATCACATGAATATACAGGTCATCAATTTTCGCTGATTGAAGAAACTTCTCTCCGCTTGTCAAGTTGATTTGGTTTTTTTTTTTTGTAAGTTAGTAATGCAATAGAAACTCTATTCCGCATTCCACCCTTATCTAGTTAGTGAACAAAATTTGAATTTCTTTTCGAAATTTGAGTTTTTTTTTTTTTCATGAAAATCCCCTGCAGCAAATTTGCAACTTAAATCTCCAAAATATTAGGGGAAAGAAAGATGGAAGGAAAGTTATGTACGCCACAGATGGACTTTTAGTCTCCCTCTCAGATGAACGTATCGATCTTTCAGCTGATGAAATAAAAACCAGTAACATACCAGTTCTCAAAGACTGAGATTAAAATTGTAAGCTCACGGGTGGAGTGGAAAATATAGTCTCTCAGATGGGCAGAGAAGCTCTCACCTTGTTACCAATACCCCACAGTTTTAAAGGCGATCTGTTTTGAATAGGAATACAAAGAAAATAGCAGCAGAATATCAGGCTCTGTGAAAACCGAAATAGATGGGCCGCTTTCCGGAGTACATTCCTTCAGTGATTCAAGGTTGAGACATCCCCAAATACTGCATCTATAACTGTTGAGAATGAATCCTCAACTTCGTCCTCAAGTCCCGAAGTGGCCAAGTTTGTGATGGGAACAGTCACGCTGAATTTGAGAAAAATTAACCACCAAGCCAGCTATGGGAGGGGAGCTGCTTCCAGTAATTGCCTACTAGATCCAAATAGACTGCGTAAATTGCCATCATCATGGGTTGATTTATGAAGACACAACTTTGACGTCGTTGTCAACTTTATGTTAGGTGCGAACAAACATAAATACCTAGATAACAATTGTACAGGCCGATTTGAGTCCCTCCCTCCTTTTTGAGGTCGGTAAAATCGCTAGTGAACGGGTACGATAAACCACCAGTTGGACCTAGCCACTAGCCAACCCGTGGGAGCGAATCCCCGGGTCTACAAGAGAATTCCTCTCTAGAAGAAAAGGGAAGTTCCTTCAACTCGAAATTTTCATAGATATTATCAAATATTACTACCAGCGATTCACGTCAACAAGTAGTAGCATCTCAAATATGCCAAGTCATTCAATAATTGATTGTCAACTTATGAAAACCACAATACGAAAATGCGAAACAAGAAACAGTTTATTCTTATCACCATAATGAACCTAATACATGTGAGAAACCTATTAATCGTACTCAGACACGTTATAACGAGGTAGATCTACTCACCCTAAACGCCTGTTTTATCCCTCCATTATCTGCTATGTTTTCTCCTTGAGTGTTGATCCCGTCTATTTGAATGCCGACTTCATCAACGACATACTTCCCATATTGATCTGTAATTATTGAAAATATTAATGCACCGATATTTACAGGTAAGGTACCTTATTTTTAGGTAAGGTTTCGTATTAGTCTCACACGTTGCTAATAGGGCCTTGTGGAGAAAATCCAGGCCCGGGAGCAAAATTTGTGCTCTTTGAGGAAAAAAAACCTTGATAAACCAATTTAATTTCATTTTGAATTATTCAAAAGTATAGTATTCAAAACAGACAGATGAAGGTGAAATCTAAATGTTGACCACTCTTGATGTGAATACATATCTGGTTCTACTTGTCTTTTATCCACCTACAGTGTGTTTCTAAAGCACAGAATCTATTAACCATAGATGACCATAACTAGTAATCATAGGTAAGCCATTCTGAAAAAACGCTGCAAATTCTTTCACTGGGGTTTATTATTCAATCGGCTTGCGTTCATGATTTGAATTTCTACTAAGCTTTGGAGTGTGCGTGTTTCACAGGATAAGGCGATTATTGAATTTCAGGAGATATACATGGAGCACGTGAATCTATTCTCGACCAAAATACCTATTTGGATTGATCAGTTGATCATATTTGTGTGCCTCCTGAAATTCAATAATCGCCCTATCCGTGAAACACGCAGACTCCAAAGCTTAGTAGAAATTCAAATCATGAACGCAAGCCGATTGAATAATAAACCCCAGTGAAAGAATTTGCAGCGTTTTTTAATTGAACCTCAATAACCCCCCCCCCCCCCCCCCACAATAAAAACATCTATAATTTATCAAGTCCTTTGGCACTCGTATTGCGTTAAAACTTCACCAAATCCAAATTTAAACGATGTAGCCACAGGTAGACAGATGTAGAGGGGCACACAAATATCATCAACTGACCAATCCAAATAGGTGTTTTGGATGAGAACCGATTTACGTGGTCTATGCATATCTCCTGAAATTCAATAATCGCACTATCACCTGTAAAACACGCACACTCCGAAGCTTAGTAAGATTCAAATCATGAACGCAAGCCAATTGAATAATAAACCCCAGTGAAAGAATACTTATTTACCCCAGTAATAATATTGAATAATAAACCCCAGTAATAATATTGAATAATATTTACCTATATATTATCAGAAAGCTTCAACCCGTGTATCGGCTATAAACTACAAGTATTCACATCGGCTATCACTCCAGTATCCACATTCACTATCCGACATCACTAGGTTACAAACAAACAATAATAAACGAAAAAACGCAAATGTTGGCACCATAAATCGGGCCATATATTGGGAATGGTTTGACCTACGGACGTGGGGAAGGGCTCATTCGATTCCTAATGGTATGTTCTTCAAATAGGAAAATATTTAGGCCGATTCGACTAGTTTTGAGGTTTTCAGGGATTTTACAAAACTTTTACAGCCCTTAAAGGGCACTTTAAATTGACTGAGGGAGCTGGCTCAAGAATTGGGGCGTCGTCTGACCAAGATGGATTTTTCCTGAAAATTTCAGATTTTTTGCTCCAGCCGTTTCGGAGATATCGTGCGTACGGCGCGCCGTACGGCGGACGGACGGAAATTTTTTATTGCAGATTCGGATTCTACACCCTTTGAAACGTAAACCATGAAATTTTCAGGGGGGGTTAGAATTTTTTTTTTTTTTTTTTTCCAGAGCGATTACAATGGTTTATTATTGAATAATAAACCAAAGGAGGAGGCAACGTAGGAAATAATGATGATGATGTTTTTATAAAGATTTTGGTCCTTGGATGGTTGAAAACTGGATGTCATATTCGAAATGTTTTCATTCATGGAGAAGAGTGGTCCTTCGCAACAGAAGAAGCCATAATTAGCGATCTCCCATATATTCGTCGTAAGCACCAATCAGCTTTTATCTCTTGGTGCCATAACCTACCTATAATACATTGAGCTCTCTCGTGGAATTGAGCGACGGCCTCATCTCTCCACCACCTGTGCAAATTTCCATTTCTGTCGAAGAGTCGCCCTTTGTCATCAAACCCGTGAGTGATCTCGTGACCAATCACGACTCCGATCCCTCCGTAGTTGAGACTTTTTGGAAAATACCGATGATAGAAAGGAGGTTGGAGTATCCCAGCTGGAAACACTGGAACAAGTAACATCAAGGTAATCACACTATATAAAGACGAGCTTATCAGAGTATATCGACGTTTCAGGGGGTGGTAACGCTGGGCGGGTGGAATTCTCCCTCCCCGTCTCCCAGGGCAACCGACCTGCTCCCTCCTCCCCCCGACCCCGCCAGTGAAGGAAGGAGGGCCCCAGCGGGGGGAAGCGTCTCCCAGGGCAAGCGACGTGGTCCTCTCCTCGGGGATTTGGGATATACAATTTTTTGACTTTGCATGTTGTTATTATACTCCCTCATTGTGTTATTCACCTATTTCTTTTTAACCTGCATAGCAGGGCCGTTAAACTAGTGTAGTAATAATCATCTAAACCTACTTGGAAATATAACTTTGCAACAAGC
>JAVIWC010009231.1:0-12721 GCA_031894815.1 Creontiades dilutus
CCAAAAATTAACTCTGTTTAATCATTGCTCAAAAATTAACTCTGTTTAATCGCTTTCAAACCTACTCTCTAAGGGGTTTTTCGGGGTGCTGAACACGAATCTGAAGTCCGTTTTTCGATAAAACGCTTCCTTCATGGTTATTTTCGCGTTTTTTCATCAAAATTGCTCAAAAATTAACTCTGTTTAATCGCTTTCAAACCTACTCTCTAAGGGGTTTTTCGGGGTGCTGAACACGAATCTGAAGTCCGTTTTTCGATAAAACGCTTCCTTCATGGTTATTTTCGCGTTTTTTCATCAAAATTGCTCAAAAATTAACTCTGTTTAATCGCTTTCAAACCTACTCTCTAAGGGTTTTTCGGGGTGCTGAACACGAATCTGAAGTCCGTTTTTCGATAAAACGCTTCCTTCATGGTTATTTTCGCGTTTTTTCATCAAAATTGCTCAAAAATTAACTCTGTTTAATCGCTTTCAAACCTACTCTCTAAGGGGTTTTCGGGGTGCTGAACACGAATCTGAAGTCCGTTTTTCGATAAAACGCTTCCTTCATGGTTATTTTCGCGTTTTTTCATCAAAATTGCTCAAAAATTAACTCTGTTTAATCGCTTTCAAACCTACTCTCTAAGGGGTTTTTCGGGGTGCTGAACACGAATCTGAAGTCCGTTTTTCGATAAAACGCTTCCTTCATGGTTATTTTCGCGTTTTTTCATCAAAATTGCTCAAAAATTAACTCTGTTTAATCGCTTTCAAACCTACTCTCTAAGGGGTTTTTCGGGGTGCTGAACACGAATCTGAAGTCCGTTTTTCGATAAAACGCTTCCTTCATGGTTATTTTCGCGTTTTTTCATCAAAATTGCTCAAAAATTAACTCTGTTTAATCGCTTTCAAACCTACTCTCTAAGGGGTTTTTCGGGGTGCTGAACACGAATCTGAAGTCCGTTTTCTAAGGGGTTTTTCGGGGTGCTGAACACGAATCTGAAGTCCGTTTTTCGATAAAACGCTTCCTTCATGGTTATTTTCGCGTTTTTTCATCAAAATTGCTCAAAAATTAACTCTGTTTAATCGCTTTCAAACCTACTCTCTAAGGGGTTTTTCGGGGTGCTGAACACGAATCTGAAGTCCGTTTTTCGATAAAACGCTTCCTTCATGGTTATTTTCGCGTTTTTTCATCAAAATTGCTCAAAAATTAACTCTGTTTAATCGCTTTCAAACCTACTCTCTAAGGGTTTTTCGGGGTGCTGAACACGAATCTGAAGTCCGTTTTTCGATAAAACGCTTCCTTCATGGTTATTTTCGCGTTTTTTCATCAAAATTGCTCAAAAATTAACTCTGTTTAATCGCTTTCAAACCTACTCTCTAAGGGGTTTTTCGGGGTGCTGAACACGAATCTGAAGTCCTTCATGGTTATTTTTCGATAAAACGCTTCCTTCATGGTTATTTTCGCGTTTTTTCATCAAAATTGCTCAAAAATTAACTCTGTTTAATCGCTTTCAAACCTACTCTCTAAGGGGTTTTTCGGGGTGCTGAACACGAATCTGAAGTCCGTTTTTCGATAAAACGCTTCCTTCATGGTTATTTTCGCGTTTTTTCATCAAAATTGCTCAAAAATTAACTCTGTTTAATCGCTTTCAAACCTACTCTCTAAGGGGTTTTTCGGGGTGCTGAACACGAATCTGAAGTCCGTTTTTCGATAAAACGCTTCCTTCATGGTTATTTTCGCGTTTTTTCATCAAAATTGCTCAAAAATTAACTCTGTTTAATCGCTTTCAAACCTACTCTCTAAGGGGTTTTTCGGGGTGCTGAACACGAATCTGAAGTCCGTTTTTCGATAAAACGCTTCCTTCATGGTTATTTTCGCGTTTTTTCATCAAAATTGCTCAAAAATTAACTCTGTTTAATCGCTTTCAAACCTACTCTCTAAGGGGTTTTTCGGGGTGCTGAACACGAATCTGAAGTCCGTTTTTCGATAAAACGCTTCCTTCATGGTTATTTTCGCGTTTTTTCATCAAAATTGCTCAAAAATTAACTCTGTTTAATCGCTTTCAAACCTACTCTCTAAGGGGTTTTTCGGGGTGCTGAACACGAATCTGAAGTCCGTTTTTCGATAAAACGCTTCCTTCATGGTTATTTTCGCGTTTTTTCATCAAAATTGCTCAAAAATTAACTCTGTTTAATCGCTTTCAAACCTACTCTCTAAGGGGTTTTTCGGGGTGCTGAACACGAATCTGAAGTCCGTTTTTCGATAAAACGCTTCCTTCATGGTTATTTTCGCGTTTTTTCATCAAAATTGCTCAAAAATTAACTCTGTTTAATCGCTTTCAAACCTACTCTCTAAGGGGTTTTTCGGGGTGCTGAACACGAATCTGAAGTCCGTTTTTCGATAAAACGCTTCCTTCATGGTTATTTTCGCGTTTTTTCATCAAAATTGCTCAAAAATTAACTCTGTTTAATCGCTTTCAAACCTACTCTCTAAGGGGTTTTTCGGGGTGCTGAACACGAATCTGAAGTCCGTTTTTCGATAAAACGCTTCCTTCATGGTTATTTTCGCGTTTTTTCATCAAAATTGCTCAAAAATTAACTCTGTTTAATCGCTTTCAAACCTACTCTCTAAGGGGTTTTTCGGGGTGCTGAACACGAATCTGAAGTCCGTTTTTCGATAAAACGCTTCCTTCATGGTTATTTTCGCGTTTTTTCATCAAAATTGCTCAAAAATTAACTCTGTTTAATCGCTTTCAAACCTACTCTCTAAGGGGTTTTTCGGGGTGCTGAACACGAATCTGAAGTCCGTTTTTCGATAAAACGCTTCCTTCATGGTTATTTTCGCGTTTTTTCATCAAAATTGCTCAAAAATTAACTCTGTTTAATCGCTTTCAAACCTACTCTCTAAGGGGTTTTTCGGGGTGCTGAACACGAATCTGAAGTCCGTTTTTCGATAAAACGCTTCCTTCATGGTTATTTTCGCGTTTTTTCATCAAAATTGCTCAAAAATTAACTCTGTTTAATCGCTTTCAAACCTACTCTCTAAGGGGTTTTTCGGGGTGCTGAACACGAATCTGAAGTCCTTTTTTCGATAAAACGCTTCCTTCATGGTTATTTTCGCGTTTTTTCATCAAAATTGCTCAAAAATTAACTCTGTTTAATCGCTTTCAAACCTACTCTCTAAGGGGTTTTTCGGGGTGCTGAACACGAATCTGAAGTCCGTTTTTCGATAAAACGCTTCCTTCATGGTTATTTTCGCGTTTTTTCATCAAAATTGCTCAAAAATTAACTCTGTTTAATCGCTTTCAAACCTACTCTCTAAGGGGTTTTTCGGGGTGCTGAACACGAATCTGAAGTCCGTTTTTCGATAAAACGCTTCCTTCATGGTTATTTTCGCGTTTTTTCATCAAAATTGCTCAAAAATTAACTCTGTTTAATCGCTTTCAAACCTACTCTCTAAGGGGTTTTTCGGGGTGCTGAACACGAATCTGAAGTCCTTTTTTCGATAAAACGCTTCCTTCATGGTTATTTTCGCGTTTTTTCATCAAAATTGCTCAAAAATTAACTCTGTTTAATCGCTTTCAAACCTACTCTCTAAGGGGTTTTTCGGGGTGCTGAACACGAATCTGAAGTCCGTTTTTCGATAAAACGCTTCCTTCATGGTTATTTTCGCGTTTTTTCATCAAAATTGCTCAAAAATTAACTCTGTTTAATCGCTTTCAAACCTACTCTCTAAGGGGTTTTTCGGGGTGCTGAACACGAATCTGAAGTCCTTTTTTCGATAAAACGCTTCCTTCATGGTTATTTTCGCGTTTTTTCATCAAAATTGCTCAAAAATTAACTCTGTTTAATCGCTTTCAAACCTACTCTCTAAGGGGTTTTTCGGGGTGCTGAACACGAATCTGAAGTCCGTTTTTCGATAAAACGCTTCCTTCATGGTTATTTTCGCGTTTTTTCATCAAAATTGCTCAAAAATTAACTCTGTTTAATCGCTTTCAAACCTACTCTCTAAGGGGTTTTTCGGGGTGCTGAACACGAATCTGAAGTCCGTTTTTCGATAAAACGCTTCCTTCATGGTTATTTTCGCGTTTTTTCATCAAAATTGCTCAAAAATTAACTCTGTTTAATCGCTTTCAAACCTACTCTCTAAGGGGTTTTTCGGGGTGCTGAACACGAATCTGAAGTCCGTTTTTCGATAAAACGCTTCCTTCATGGTTATTTTCGCGTTTTTTCATCAAAATTGCTCAAAAATTAACTCTGTTTAATCGCTTTCAAACCTACTCTCTAAGGGGTTTTCGGGGTGCTGAACACGAATCTGAAGTCCGTTTTTCGATAAAACGCTTCCTTCATGGTTATTTTTCGCGTTTTTTCATCAAAATTGCTCAAAAATTAACTCTGTTTAATCGCTTTCAAACCTACTCTCTAAGGGTTTTTCGGGGTGCTGAACACGAATCTGAAGTCCGTTTTTCGATAAAACGCTTCCTTCATGGTTATTTTCGCGTTTTTTCATCAAAATTGCTCAAAAATTAACTCTGTTTAATCGCTTTCAAACCTACTCTCTAAGGGGTTTTTCGGGGTGCTGAACACGAATCTGAAGTCCGTTTTTCGATAAAACGCTTCCTTCATGGTTATTTTCGCGTTTTTTCATCAAAATTGCTCAAAAATTAACTCTGTTTAATCGCTTTCAAACCTACTCTCTAAGGGGTTTTTCGGGGTGCTGAACACGAATCTGAAGTCCGTTTTTCGATAAAACGCTTCCTTCATGGTTATTTTCGCGTTTTTTCATCAAAATTGCTCAAAAATTAACTCTGTTTAATCGCTTTCAAACCTACTCTCTAAGGGGTTTTTCGGGGTGCTGAACACGAATCTGAAGTCCGTTTTTCGATAAAACGCTTCCTTCATGGTTATTTTCGCGTTTTTTCATCAAAATTGCTCAAAAATTAACTCTGTTTAATCGCTTTCAAACCTACTCTCTAAGGGGTTTTTCGGGGTGCTGAACACGAATCTGAAGTCCGTTTTTCGATAAAACGCTTCCTTCATGGTTATTTTCGCGTTTTTTCATCAAAATTGCTCAAAAATTAACTCTGTTTAATCGCTTTCAAACCTACTCTCTAAGGGGTTTTTCGGGGTGCTGAACACGAATCTGAAGTCCGTTTTTCGATAAAACGCTTCCTTCATGGTTATTTTCGCGTTTTTTCATCAAAATTGCTCAAAAATTAACTCTGTTTAATCGCTTTCAAACCTACTCTCTAAGGGGTTTTTCGGGGTGCTGAACACGAATCTGAAGTCCGTTTTTCGATAAAACGCTTCCTTCATGGTTATTTTCGCGTTTTTTCATCAAAATTGCTCAAAAATTAACTCTGTTTAATCGCTTTCAAACCTACTCTCTAAGGGGTTTTTCGGGGTGCTGAACACGAATCTGAAGTCCGTTTTTCGATAAAACGCTTCCTTCATGGTTATTTTCGCGTTTTTTCATCAAAATTGCTCAAAAATTAACTCTGTTTAATCGCTTTCAAACCTACTCTCTAAGGGGTTTTTCGGGGTGCTGAACACGAATCTGAAGTCCGTTTTTCGATAAAACGCTTCCTTCATGGTTATTTTCGCGTTTTTTCATCAAAATTGCTCAAAAATTAACTCTGTTTAATCGCTTTCAAACCTACTCTCTAAGGGGTTTTTCGGGGTGCTGAACACGAATCTGAAGTCCGTTTTTCGATAAAACGCTTCCTTCATGGTTATTTTCGCGTTTTTTCATCAAAATTGCTCAAAAATTAACTCTGTTTAATCGCTTTCAAACCTACTCTCTAAGGGGTTTTTCGGGGTGCTGAACACGAATCTGAAGTCCGTTTTTCGATAAAACGCTTCCTTCATGGTTATTTTCGCGTTTTTTCATCAAAATTGCTCAAAAATTAACTCTGTTTAATCGCTTTCAAACCTACTCTCTAAGGGGTTTTTCGGGGTGCTGAACACGAATCTGAAGTCCGTTTTTCGATAAAACGCTTCCTTCATGGTTATTTTCGCGTTTTTTCATCAAAATTGCTCAAAAATTAACTCTGTTTAATCGCTTTCAAACCTACTCTCTAAGGGGTTTTTCGGGGTGCTGAACACGAATCTGAAGTCCGTTTTTCGATAAAACGCTTCCTTCATGGTTATTTTCGCGTTTTTTCATCAAAATTGCTCAAAAATTAACTCTGTTTAATCGCTTTCAAACCTACTCTCTAAGGGTTTTTCGGGGTGCTGAACACGAATCTGAAGTCCGTTTTTCGATAAAACGCTTCCTTCATGGTTATTTTCGCGTTTTTTCATCAAAATTGCTCAAAAATTAACTCTGTTTAATCGCTTTCAAACCTACTCTCTAAGGGGTTTTTCGGGGTGCTGAACACGAATCTGAAGTCCGTTTTTCGATAAAACGCTTCCTTCATGGTTATTTTCGCGTTTTTTCATCAAAATTGCTCAAAAATTAACTCTGTTTAATCGCTTTCAAACCTACTCTCTAAGGGGTTTTTCGGGGTGCTGAACACGAATCTGAAGTCCGTTTTTCGATAAAACGCTTCCTTCATGGTTATTTTCGCGTTTTTTCATCAAAATTGCTCAAAAATTAACTCTGTTTAATCGCTTTCAAACCTACTCTCTAGGGGTTTTTCGGGGTGCTGAACACGAATCTGAAGTCCGTTTTTCGATAAAACGCTTCCTTCATGGTTATTTTCGCGTTTTTTCATCAAAATTGCTCAAAAATTAACTCTGTTTAATCGCTTTCAAACCTACTCTCTAAGGGGTTTTTCGGGGTGCTGAACACGAATCTGAAGTCCGTTTTTCGATAAAACGCTTCCTTCATGGTTATTTTCGCGTTTTTTCATCAAAATTGCTCAAAAATTAACTCTGTTTAATCGCTTTCAAACCTACTCTCTAAGGGGTTTTTCGGGGTGCTGAACACGAATCTGAAGTCCGTTTTTCGATAAAACGCTTCCTTCATGGTTATTTTCGCGTTTTTTCATCAAAATTGCTCAAAAATTAACTCTGTTTAATCGCTTTCAAACCTACTCTCTAAGGGGTTTTTCGGGGTGCTGAACACGAATCTGAAGTCCGTTTTTCGATAAAACGCTTCCTTCATGGTTATTTTCGCGTTTTTTCATCAAAATTGCTCAAAAATTAACTCTGTTTAATCGCTTTCAAACCTACTCTCTAAGGGGTTTTTCGGGGTGCTGAACACGAATCTGAAGTCCGTTTTTCGATAAAACGCTTCCTTCATGGTTATTTTCGCGTTTTTTCATCAAAATTGCTCAAAAATTAACTCTGTTTAATCGCTTTCAAACCTACTCTCTAAGGGGTTTTTCGGGGTGCTGAACACGAATCTGAAGTCCGTTTTTCGATAAAACGCTTCCTTCATGGTTATTTTCGCGTTTTTTCATCAAAATTGCTCAAAAATTAACTCTGTTTAATCGCTTTCAAACCTACTCTCTAAGGGGTTTTTCGGGGTGCTGAACACGAATCTGAAGTCCGTTTTTCGATAAAACGCTTCCTTCATGGTTATTTTCGCGTTTTTTCATCAAAATTGCTCAAAAATTAACTCTGTTTAATCGCTTTCAAACCTACTCTCTAAGGGGTTTTTCGGGGTGCTGAACACGAATCTGAAGTCCGTTTTTCGATAAAACGCTTCCTTCATGGTTATTTTCGCGTTTTTTCATCAAAATTGCTCAAAAATTAACTCTGTTTAATCGCTTTCAAACCTACTCTCTAAGGGGTTTTTCGGGGTGCTGAACACGAATCTGAAGTCCTTTTTTCGATAAAACGCTTCCTTCATGGTTATTTTCGCGTTTTTTCATCAAAATTGCTCAAAAATTAACTCTGTTTAATCGCTTTCAAACCTACTCTCTAAGGGGTTTTTCGGGGTGCTGAACACGAATCTGAAGTCCGTTTTTCGATAAAACGCTTCCTTCATGGTTATTTTCGCGTTTTTTCATCAAAATTGCTCAAAAATTAACTCTGTTTAATCGCTTTCAAACCTACTCTCTAAGGGGTTTTTCGGGGTGCTGAACACGAATCTGAAGTCCGTTTTTCGATAAAACGCTTCCTTCATGGTTATTTTCGCGTTTTTTCATCAAAATTGCTCAAAAATTAACTCTGTTTAATCGCTTTCAAACCTACTCTCTAAGGGGTTTTTCGGGGTGCTGAACACGAATCTGAAGTCCGTTTTTCGATAAAACGCTTCCTTCATGGTTATTTTCGCGTTTTTTCATCAAAATTGCTCAAAAATTAACTCTGTTCAATCGCTTTCAAACTTCATCAAAATTGCTCAAAAATTAACTCTGTTTAATCGCTTTCAAACCTACTCTCTAAGGGGTTTTTCGGGGTGCTGAACACGAATCTGAAGTCCGTTTTTCGATAAAACGCTTCCTTCATGGTTATTTTCGCGTTTTTTCATCAAAATTGCTCAAAAATTAACTCTGTTTAATCGCTTTCAAACCTACTCTCTAAGGGGTTTTTCGGGGTGCTGAACACGAATCTGAAGTCCGTTTTTCGATAAAACGCTTCCTTCATGGTTATTTTCGCGTTTTTTCATCAAAATTGCTCAAAAATTAACTCTGTTTAATCGCTTTCAAACCTACTCTCTAAGGGGTTTTTCGGGGTGCTGAACACGAATCTGAAGTCCGTTTTTCGATAAAACGCTTCCTTCATGGTTATTTTCGCGTTTTTTCATCAAAATTGCTCAAAAATTAACTCTGTTTAATCGCTTTCAAACCTACTCTCTAAGGGGTTTTTCGGGGTGCTGAACACGAATCTGAAGTCCGTTTTTCGATAAAACGCTTCCTTCATGGTTATTTTCGCGTTTTTTCATCAAAATTGCTCAAAAATTAACTCTGTTTAATCGCTTTCAAACCTACTCTCTAAGGGGTTTTTCGGGGTGCTGAACACGAATCTGAAGTCCGTTTTTCGATAAAACGCTTCCTTCATGGTTATTTTCGCGTTTTTTCATCAAAATTGCTCAAAAATTAACTCTGTTTAATCGCTTTCAAACCTACTCTCTAAGGGGTTTTTCGGGGTGCTGAACACGAATCTGAAGTCCGTTTTTCGATAAAACGCTTCCTTCATGGTTATTTTCGCGTTTTTTCATCAAAATTGCTCAAAAATTAACTCTGTTTAATCGCTTTCAAACCTACTCTCTAAGGGGTTTTTCGGGGTGCTGAACACGAATCTGAAGTCCGTTTTTCGATAAAACGCTTCCTTCATGGTTATTTTCGCGTTTTTTCATCAAAATTGCTCAAAAATTAACTCTGTTTAATCGCTTTCAAACCTACTCTCTAAGGGGTTTTTCGGGGTGCTGAACACGAATCTGAAGTCCGTTTTTCGATAAAACGCTTCCTTCATGGTTATTTTCGCGTTTTTTCATCAAAATTGCTCAAAAATTAACTCTGTTTAATCGCTTTCAAACCTACTCTCTAAGGGGTTTTTCGGGGTGCTGAACACGAATCTGAAGTCCGTTTTTCGATAAAACGCTTCCTTCATGGTTATTTTCGCGTTTTTTCATCAAAATTGCTCAAAAATTAACTCTGTTTAATCGCTTTCAAACCTACTCTCTAAGGGGTTTTTCGGGGTGCTGAACACGAATCTGAAGTCCGTTTTTCGATAAAACGCTTCCTTCATGGTTATTTTCGCGTTTTTTCATCAAAATTGCTCAAAAATTAACTCTGTTTAATCGCTTTCAAACCTACTCTCTAAGGGGTTTTTCGGGGTGCTGAACACGAATCTGAAGTCCGTTTTTCGATAAAACGCTTCCTTCATGGTTATTTTCGCGTTTTTTCATCAAAATTGCTCAAAAATTAACTCTGTTTAATCGCTTTCAAACCTACTCTCTAAGGGGTTTTCGGGGTGCTGAACACGAATCTGAAGTCCGTTTTTCGATAAAACGCTTCCTTCATGGTTATTTTCGCGTTTTTTCATCAAAATTGCTCAAAAATTAACTCTGTTTAATCGCTTTCAAACCTACTCTCTAAGGGGTTTTTCGGGGTGCTGAACACGAATCTGAAGTCCTTTTTTCGATAAAACGCTTCCTTCATGGTTATTTTCGCGTTTTTTCATCAAAATTGCTCAAAAATTAACTCTGTTTAATCGCTTTCAAACCTACTCTCTAAGGGGTTTTTCGGGGTGCTGAACACGAATCTGAAGTCCGTTTTTCGATAAAACGCTTCCTTCATGGTTATTTTCGCGTTTTTTCATCAAAATTGCTCAAAAATTAACTCTGTTTAATCGCTTTCAAACCTACTCTCTAAGGGGTTTTTCGGGGTGCTGAACACGAATCTGAAGTCCGTTTTTCGATAAAACGCTTCCTTCATGGTTATTTTCGCGTTTTTTCATCAAAATTGCTCAAAAATTAACTCTGTTTAATCGCTTTCAAACCTACTCTCTAAGGGGTTTTTCGGGGTGCTGAACACGAATCTGAAGTCCGTTTTTCGATAAAACGCTTCCTTCATGGTTATTTTCGCGTTTTTTCATCAAAATTGCTCAAAAATTAACTCTGTTTAATCGCTTTCAAACCTACTCTCTAAGGGGTTTTTCGGGGTGCTGAACACGAATCTGAAGTCCTTTTTTCGATAAAACGCTTCCTTCATGGTTATTTTCGCGTTTTTTCATCAAAATTGCTCAAAAATTAACTCTGTTTAATCGCTTTCAAACCTACTCTCTAAGGGGTTTTTCGGGGTGCTGAACACGAATCTGAAGTCCGTTTTTCGATAAAACGCTTCCTTCATGGTTATTTTCGCGTTTTTTCATCAAAATTGCTCAAAAATTAACTCTGTTTAATCGCTTTCAAACCTACTCTCTAAGGGTTTTTCGGGGTGCTGAACACGAATCTGAAGTCCGTTTTTCGATAAAACGCTTCCTTCATGGTTATTTTCGCGTTTTTTCATCAAAATTGCTCAAAAATTAACTCTGTTTAATCGCTTTCAAACCTACTCTCTAAGGGGTTTTTCGGGGTGCTGAACACGAATCTGAAGTCCGTTTTTCGATAAAACGCTTCCTTCATGGTTATTTTCGCGTTTTTTCATCAAAATTGCTCAAAAATTAACTCTGTTTAATCGCTTTCAAACCTACTCTCTAAGGGGTTTTTCGGGGTGCTGAACACGAATCTGAAGTCCGTTTTTCGATAAAACGCTTCCTTCATGGTTATTTTCGCGTTTTTTCATCAAAATTGCTCAAAAATTAACTCTGTTTAATCGCTTTCAAACCTACTCTCTAAGGGGTTTTCGGGGTGCTGAACACGAATCTGAAGTCCGTTTTTCGATAAAACGCTTCCTTCATGGTTATTTTCGCGTTTTTTCATCAAAATTGCTCAAAAATTAACTCTGTTTAATCGCTTTCAAACCTACTCTCTAAGGGGTTTTTCGGGGTGCTGAACACGAATCTGAAGTCCGTTTTTCGATAAAACGCTTCCTTCATGGTTATTTTCGCGTTTTTTCATCAAAATTGCTCAAAAATTAACTCTGTTTAATCGCTTTCAAACCTACTCTCTAAGGGTTTTTCGGGGTGCTGAACACGAATCTGAAGTCCGTTTTTCGATAAAACGCTTCCTTCATGGTTATTTTCGCGTTTTTTCATCAAAATTGCTCAAAAATTAACTCTGTTTAATCGCTTTCAAACCTACTCTCTAAGGGGTTTTCAAACCTACTCTCTAAGGGGTTTTTCGGGGTGCTGAACACGAATCTGAAGTCCGTTTTTCGATAAAACGCTTCCTTCATGGTTATTTTCGCGTTTTTTCATCAAAATTGCTCAAAAATTAACTCTGTTTAATCGCTTTCAAACCTACTCTCTAAGGGGTTTTTTCGGGGTGCTGAACACGAATCTGAAGTCCGTTTTTCGATAAAACGCTTCCTTCATGGTTATTTTCGCGTTTTTTCATCAAAATTGCTCAAAAATTAACTCTGTTTAATCGCTTTCAAACCTACTCTCTAAGGGGTTTTTCGGGGTGCTGAACACGAATCTGAAGTCCGTTTTTCGATAAAACGCTTCCTTCATGGTTATTTTCGCGTTTTTTCATCAAAATTGCTCAAAAATTAACTCTGTTTAATCGCTTTCAAACCTACTCTCTAAGGGGTTTTTCGGGGTGCCTGAACACGAATCATTTTCGCGTTTTTTCATCAAAATTGCTCAAAAATTAACTCTGTTTAATCGCTTTCAAACCTACTCTCTAAGGGGTTTTCGGGGTGCTGAACACGAATCTGAAGTCCGTTTTTCGATAAAACGCTTCCTTCATGGTTATTTTCGCGTTTTTTCATCAAAATTGCTCAAAAATTAACTCTGTTTAATCGCTTTCAAACCTACTCTCTAAGGGGTTTTTCGGGGTGCTGAACACGAATCTGAAGTCCTTTTTTTCGATAAAACGCTTCCTTCATGGTTATTTTCGCGTTTTTTCATCAAAATTGCTCAAAAATTAACTCTGTTTAATCGCTTTCAAACCTACTCTCTAAGGGGTTTTCGGGGTGCTGAACACGAATCTGAAGTCCTTTTTTCGATAAAACGCTTCCTTCATGGTTATTTTCGCGTTTTTTCATCAAAATTGCTCAAAAATTAACTCTGTTTAATCGCTTTCAAACCTACTCTCTAGGGGGTTTTCGGGGTGCTGAAAACGAATCTGAAGTCCGTTTTTCGATGAAACCTTCCTTCATGGTTATTTTTCGCGATTTTTTCCGTAAAATTGCTCAAAAATTATCTCTGTTTAATCCTTTCAAACCAGTCTCTAAGGGGTTTTCGGGGG
>JAVIWC010009232.1:0-12726 GCA_031894815.1 Creontiades dilutus
GGGGCAGTGGCCAGTCAAAAGACCCACTAGTTTACGAAGGTCTTTGCGCCTCAATGATAGAATGGCTTTTGCACGTTTCCTTGAAATAGAGAGGAACCGCTTGGCTTGCCTCTGCTTAGGAGTGTTGTGCCAATATTCTGTGCGTGTTTTGTCCTCCCATTTCTGAACCTGTTGAGTTATATAACTCCTGGTAACCCCTAGTTGGGGTTCAGGTCCAATTGGATTGGACTCTGATCCCTTTTCAGCAAGGCGATCAGCTTCCTCGTTGCCCTCTATTCCCTCATGACCCGGCACCCATAGTAGCATCAGTTTGTTGCCCTGGGCCGCAGCCTTGAGGGAGTTTAGGCAACTCCAAGTCAGCTTTGAAGTTACCGAGAAGGCAGAAATAGCCTTTAGTGCTGCTTGGCTGTCAGATAGTATATATATCGTTGCACCTTTGAGTCGTTTCCTGGCAATCTCTTGTGCACATATTTCTATAGCATGGGTTTCCGCTTGATATATGGTTGCGGTCGGACCCAGAGGCTTGGCCAGTTTGAAATTGGGGCCTTTAATCCCCAGACCAGCAACCCCGTTCATCACGGACCCATCTGTGTACCACACAAGTGAGCCTGGTTTAAATTGAGGCATGCCTCTTTTCCAAAACTCACGATCATTTATGATTACTTTAAAAGGTAGATCAAAGTTCATCTTTTCTAACATTACGTCAGAGATGGACATAGTCAAAGGATCTGTGTCTATTTTGTCCAGTATTTCCAAGTGACTATCTTTCTGTAGGGAGGGCCTAATTTTTCCCATTTGCTGCATTCTAATGGCCCCCAGGTAGGCTGTTCTCTGTACATAAATGTGCAGAGGGGTGAGGTCTAAGAGAACCTCTAATGCTGCTGTGGGAGTGGTGTTCATGGCCCCTGTAATGCCAATACAGGCCTGCCTCTGAAGTTTATTAAGTTCCATCTGCCTGGAATTGGTTGGTGGTACTAGGCCAGAGAGAATGCGGCGCCCACGATGCACACCTGGCACCCTCGCCTTAAATCACGAATTGAAGAGATATTATAAGAATTTCATTACTGTAATCAACCCAACACATCCATCCCGATTGAGGCAAAGTGTTAACCTAGCTCCCGAGTAACGATCTGTTAACTGATGTATTTCCTCTAGAACAAACCCCCGCCGTCCGTTAACCTCGGCACGCCTCTCCGCATACTTCCTTGAGAAAATATCCCGCATTACATTTCATATTATACCTAATAACTCGTTCCTAATAACTATATTCCTCTCACGTACTTTTTCCCTCATCTCCCACGCGTGTACGCATGCGCGGCCGTGTGCGTTGGTGAATCGGTCACGGTTGCCTCGTTTCAATTAGCAGCGCGTGTCTGCATTCTCCCGCTCTCCACATCTTCAGTTACGTAAATATTATTGAATTAAGTATATTATCACACGGAACAAACAAAATCCTAAGACAAATTTTTCCAGTGGCATTTAATGTATAATATTCAATGGATGTTGGGAATTAAAACCACGGTGGACCTGACAATCGGTATTGTACACCAACATTTATCTACATAGCATAAGGGTCACATAAAGTTTAACCCTGTGCAGACCATGGGATGAGGCAAACGAAACACCATCCATTGTGGAGTGGGTCACTTCAATGAGTAATGTTTCAGTGTTTCAGGTGATTCGTTGTGTTGCTATGTTTTTGGAGTTGTGATCGTGAGAATTGTTTAAGAATAAAACGCTGCAAATTCTTTCACTGGGGTTTACTATTCAATGATTCATGATTTGAATTTCTACTAAGCGTTGGAGTGTGCGTGTTTCACGGGTGATAGAGCGATTATTGAATTTCAGGAGATATGCGTAGAGCACTTAAATCGGTTCTCAACCAAAATATCTATTTGGATTGATCAGTTGATCATATTTGTGTGCCTCCTGAAATTCAATAATCGCTCTATCACCTGTGCAACACGCACACTCGAAAGCTTTGTAGAAATTCAAATCATGAATCATTGAATAATAAACCCCAGTGAAAGAATTTGCAGCGCTTTTTTTCAAGAGCGATTACAATGGAAAAATATTCTATTTGAAAATTTTAAATTTCGTAAGACGGAGCATATCATAATGATTCAAACCGTGTATCGGCTATAAACCCTTTTATGAGTTCACTCCAGTATCCACATTCACTACATCACTAAGTTAATGCAATAAAAAAAAATTAAAAAAATGCTATTATACATCAGGAATGGTTTGAGCTACGGACCTGGGGAGGGGCTCATTCGATTCCTCATGGAATATTCTTCCAAAAAAAAAACCAAATTTGGGCCGGCTTGACTTTTTTTGAGGTTTTTAGGGATTTTACAAAACTTTGACAACACTTAAAGGGCTCTTTAAATTAAGTGAGAGAGCTTGCTAAACAATTGGGGCGTTGTCGGACCAACATGGATTTTTCCTGAAATTTTCAGATTTTTTGCTCCAGCCGTTTGGGAGAAATCGTGCGTACGGCGGCGGACGGACGGAAAAATTGTCGTTGCAGATTTGGATTCTACACCCTTTGGAACTTTGATTCTAACCACTAAACTCTCCTTTTTTTTCAAGAGCGATTACAATGGTTTATTATTGAAAAGAAAAACCAAAAGTCAAGAGTTTAGGTTAGCTTGCCTTGAGAATTTCTTATTCGGAAACAGTACCGATATATTTAACACATTACAATCTTTGAGTATCGTGCAGTCATTCATCGGAGATGTGAACTCTTTGAGGCTCGACCCCCTAAAGGGACCTATCCGAAGCAAACAATGCGGAATATAGGAAATTTAGGTATTTTTTGTTTTTATTGCAAGCAAGTGGCCAATTCAGACATTGACGTCATCATTATCCGAAAAAAGTCCCATTTTACCCGACAGAGGAGGTTAACGAAATTCTGAGCTCCGAATCGGCTCCTGCGGTTTATGACTCCTGCAGTGACATCTCTGTCTGCGGTTTCTACAATCCCTAGACTAGCTTACGAGTAGTCCGTACATTACCGTAGCGAACGTTCAAAGTTACTGTCTTGTTGTCCCGACTGTTTGAATGGCCAAGACACTTAAAAACGCATTAATAGGGTACTAGTTAATCGAAGATTAGAAAATGTGAACAAATCTGACATCTGGATGCCAAAAATCTCTAGGATTGACTTTAGCATACATGATGGTGATTCTCTTTACCACTCAATGTTCGAGCGCCAATTATTCAAACATAGATAGTTACTATTAAATAGTAAATTTTACTATTGAAACCAATATTAAAACGCTGCAAATTCTTTCACTGGGGTTTATTATTCAATTGGCTTGCGGTCATGATTTGAATTTCTACTAAGCTTTGGAGTGTGCGTGTTTCACAGGTGAAAGAATACATATTTACCCCAGTTTTAATATTGAATAATAAACCCCAGTAATAATATTGAATAATAAACCCCAGTAATAATATTGAATAATATTTACCTATATATTATCAGCGTTACATGCATATCAGAATGCTTCAACCCGTGTATCGGCTATAAACTACAAGTATCCACATCGGCTATCACTCCAGTATCCACATTCACTACAACTCGACGCTATCGGCATCACTAGGTTACAAACAAACAATAATAACCCAAAAAACGCAAATGTTGGCACCATAAATCGGGCCATACATCGGGAATGGTTTGACCTACGGACGTGGGGAGGGTTTCATTCGATTCCTCGTGGTATGTTCTTCAATTAGGTACAATATTTAGGCCGATTCGACTTGTTTTGAGGTTTTTAGGGATTTTACAAAACTTTGACAGCCCTTAAAGGGCACTTTGAATTGAGTGAGAGAGCTTGCTCAAGAATTGGGGCGTCGTCGGACCAAGATGGATTTTTCCTGAAAATTTCAGATCTTTTGCTCCAGCCGTTTGGGAGATATCGTGCGTACGGCGGACGGACGGAAAATTTTTTATTGCAGATTCGGATTCTACACCCTTTGAAACGTAAACCATGAAATTTACAGGGGGGTTAGAATTTTTTTCCAGAGCGATTACAATGGTTTATTATTGCATAATAAACCAAAACTTGTATTTCATGATTCTGAAAGAGATTCCACTTCAAAACTTTGATTTTCCTACGACACTTCTATACTCCACCAGGTGACCCGGCGAACTTAGTTCCGCCTTAGAGATTATAAATGAGCAGACTTTTAATCTTAACAAGATCAATTATTTATTTAGACAATTAATGTTTATTGACGTGGATTCTTTCAGTGCATAGGTTACAATTTTTATTGGAGCACCATGTGATGGACGAAATTCTTTGTTTAATTGTCTGGTGCAAGAACAAATACCGCCGTTGGACATACCACATACAATTGACCATGGGAAAAACACGAATTTTCTAGATTCAGACTATAAACTTTTAAGGATTGGCTTTGTGATTTGAAATGAAATGAAATGAAATGAAATTATTTATTTGTAGAAGCCTTCCGGCGTTACAAGGTTGGCGAGAAATATACATACATAAACATTGTCAATGAAAATTTAAATAAACTGAAACTGTGAATATTTATACAGAGAAAAAATAAAAATAAAATAAGATTGTAACAAAATAACTAAGACAATTAATGTAGGAAACCCTCATTTAAAAAGAAAACTCTGGTTCTTATACTGTTATTTATAAAGCAAGCCACTTTTTTACATACGGATACGTCTTGATTTGTTAACAGGGATGAAATTTCATTAAATGACAATTCATTGTGTAGGAAAAAAAAATACGCTCACCCCGAAGGACGGGGCATACACAAAGGAAATGAAGGACTGTATCAGGTTCCACATAATGGGCAATCCACTTGACTATCAAATTTTACTGTGAAGCCATGCCAGTTTAGAAAAAATGTCCCCCGATAGCCGAACCTGCGCAAATATTCTCTTAATATGAATACCCAGTTCAGAGGTCAAATAGAATGGGAGCGTATCCTGGGGGGGACAATATATGTTATAGATGGGACTAAACGTTGATGTGTTCACACGCTCTCTGTCAGACTGCCTCAATATGATTGAGTCTTTCTAAAATTAAATTTATATTTCGTGGGGGATTTGTTAAGATGGAATTGCAAGATGGATCGGAAATTGAAGTTGTTTAAATTCAAACGGCATGTCGGTTGGGATAATCGGGATTCTCGGAGTGAGAACTTCCTCCTCTTCGAATTTGCTTCGAGTATCGTTGCGTGAATCAATTTCCTTAACACCAAAATCGTTTCGTTGCGCAGTTTTGATTAATTTATGTTTAGAACGTTGCCTTCCTCAAGAACGTTTCCTTACGCCTCGCCAACAAGTGGTCAAAATCCTACTTCCAGGTGATGATGTGGGCACGAGTGAAAACTCAATTCTCGGTTCACCGAGCAGTCTCCATGAGGCTAAGGGGCCCTAGCCTAGCAAACACGTACGAGGACTAGGACTAGAGGACGGAGCAGCAATTTGGCTACCGGAAGACTAAATCACACACACACACACACACACACACACACACACGCCGTACTTACATACCTACATAGATATATATATAGTTAGGAAAAAAATGAAATCAGATTAGTTTGGCAAAATCAATTTGAATTTTTGGCAAACTATCAAATTGAAGTTTTTGGCAAATTAATTTGAACCTTTGGCACGAATCACTTCTAATATTTTTGGCATCTCAATTTAAACTTTCGGCGACTCAATTTCTACTTCTGGCTTCCATACCACCTCGAGCTTTTGGCATATCAATTTATACTTTTCACAGATCCCAACTAACCCAACATTCCACCCCATATAATGATCAATAAATGTTTTTTCTCTATTTATGTTTAGAAACATGATCACTAAAGAGACAACCTTTAGTCGTAAATTGATCGGTGGTAAGCCTTGCACATTCTAGGAGTTCAAAAGTTCAATTGGATAGTCAGTGGTTTCATTTTCATTCGTTATACAGGCAATTGATTTGAAAGAATGCAGTGTACCGATGATATCATCCTGAAGTATGAAATTTAAGTCATCTCCGTCTCTATTCTTAGCCCCCAAAATTGCTCCTTCACTCAATCATTTATTAAATTGGTGGTTAATAATGAGAGAAAAAACATTTATTGATCATTATATGGGGTGGAATGTTGGGTTAGTTGGGATCTGTGAAAAGTATAAATTGATATGCCAAAAGCTCGAGGTGGTATGGAAGCCAGAAGTAGAAATTGAGTCGCCGAAAGTTTAAATTGAGATGCCAAAAATATTAGAATTGATTCGTGCCAAAGGTTCAAATTAATTTGCCAAAATTTTCAATTTGATAGTATGCCAAAAATTCAAATTGATTTTGCCAAACTAATCTGATTTCATTTTTTTTCCTAACTATATATATGTATGTAGGTATGTAAGTACGTTGTGTGTGTGTGTGTGTGTGTGTGTGTGTGTGCCAAATTGCTGCTCCGTCCTCTAGTCTAGATGTTTCCTGTAGTTGTTGTGTTGTTTGTGATTTGTGCCTGTGAGATTATCTGTTCGAGTTTTTAGTGAAAATAAAAACACCATACCGGCCCTAACTTCAGTGAGATCTGTAATAGGGATTCGTCACCGTATAAACGTTCTGCGAGTGAGGGGTAAGGAAACGTTCTTGAGAACGCGATGCGGTCGTTACCTCTTTATTAGCTCGCATGAAACGACCTGAAGGGGAGTCCTCCTCGGGTCTTATGTTTTGCCTTGGGTTTTTATTTTCATAAAAAGACTCGAACAGATCCATCTGGAGAATAATAATCACTTATCAACGCTCACAAAAACGGAGTCTACCCTTGGAGACTCGGTTACGAGAATTGAGTTTTCACTCGTGCCCACATCATCACCTGGGAGTAGGATTTCGACCACTGTTGGCGAGGCGTAAGGAAAAATCTTCAGGAAGGCTTCGTTCTTTATGTAATGCGCCTCGCATGAAACGACGAGTGGCGTGAAAGACCCTCTCAGGTCTTTTCTATTGTATTTTGCGTTTTGGCTTGGGCTGCATGCCGGGAGACGGTAGGCCAATCCATGGAGGAGTAAGAGACTGCGTCAGCGTTTATAACGCGGGTATCGAAAAACGCAGGTCTCTCACGGAATACTTTGTTGATGAGTTCGTCTTTTGACGAGACAAAGTTACAGAAAATTCTGAAGAAATGAAATCAATTCGCTCGATACGACTGCAGTTACTTGACCATTACTGTTCGAATGCACTTCTACTACATTTTAATGCAAAGTATGATACCCGGGCTATGAAAGTGGAAAATCTGGGCGAATGGAAAACACTGATAGAGGAGAATGTGAACAAAGTGTCCAGTGTAATCCATGCAGAATGTGTCCAAAAAGCAATGAGTTCGCAGATGCATCCTCAATACATGACCCTCAGACTAGAGAGCGATGTGACACCCCTTTCGGCATTCAGGGACTTCCGACACTGTAGGTGGCTTTTCAAGATTAGAGGAGACCTCTTGGCACTGAAGTACCGCCCCTACAACACCAACAGTAGCCAGCAATGCGATATATGCAGTGGCGGGAATATTGAGAATGCTTTTCACTTCATCGCTAGGTGTAAATCGCTGAGCACACTAAGGAGGAGGCATTTTGGGAGGTTGGAATTGGATTGGGACGATTATGTGGGGCTGCTTAAATCTGGAGAACCAAGTTTAATCAGATATTGTAGGGTGGCATGGGATTTGAGGTATAAAACCATGATTGAGTATGGGTTTACGTGACATGAATGTAGAATGATTGGTACCTCAGCAATATTTGCTTATGTCAAGTTTAACCTTTAAGGGACAGGAATTATGTATCATTATTATTGTTGTTGTTATTTTTCTTCTTTGATTTGTTTTAAGATTTATCGGAATACTCGGCGTACTCATCGGACGGTCATTGCGACCACGATTATTGCATGTTTTTGTATTTGTTATCGAAATCAAATTATGTATATTTAATAATAAAGCATGTTTATCTATCTATCTATTTTAATTTTATATAAATTAAGAATAAAGAATATAAATATTCTGAATTATTTTCTAGGTTAAAAAAGTTTTATTAATTAGTCAAGTTCTATAATAATTATAGAACTATTCTATAATTATTCTATAAATAATAGAACAATAAATATTAGAACTAGAAGAATGTTGAATTATTCAACATTTATATTTCTTCTATCACCGTGTCAAATCAAAATTTATTCCAAACTTCAGGAGTCTATTCTGCAACTCTCAATTATTTATGTAGTAAATTAAGGGAGTCATGTCCATTCCACTGAACTAAGATCGAAAAACCGAAGTGTGGATTTCACCGTTAGCACACACGTTTCCCGCTTCAGAACGCCAGTTTCTCTACTAACTTCCAGCGTAAAATATGTTTTGATTGCACCGTTGAAAAGATCTTGAATTGTGGATGTTTTTCTCGGAAAGAGAAACAATCAGGTGCGGGGGAAAATGGCTTTTAGAAATACCATTAAGTTTTACCAAAAAGTTGTGACGGACAAAATTGTCTCTTTGACGCGATTTTTCACCAACTTAGCAACTTTAAAAATGGTTGATTATGCATTGGGAAGAATGAAAATTCACGTTATTCAACGTACTCAAATCATAATTCTCGTAGCCAACCAATGGAGTTATAGCCATTTTAGTGAAGCTAGTCGAAAACAAGGAAAGAATCTTGAAATTGTAATAAGTCGAAAACGAAACGCCAAAAAAATCTAGGGTGCTCTTTTTAGTGAGAATCTTCTGAAGTTTGTACCATTCATTCTTGGCCACCCTGTTTACAAGCTGTTCGGCCAGATAGATTTGCCGTTCTGCGAAGAGTTTCATTATATTCACCTGACATGCAAATATCAAAATTTTATGGACTCAAAATCAAAACACATTTTACTCATTTCACGCTTTTTAGTTTCACTCGTGAATAATGACATTTATATTTTTAGTGGTGTTACATTTCGTGACGGTCACAGGCCAGGAGGAGCTTCTTCGGAAAATTTCTGATCGAAAATGCCTCATAGCAACTTTTGTGTACACCCTTAGAAATGCGTTTTTTTCAATTTTAAGATTTTTCTCGTTTTTTCGACCTTACGGCATTAAATCTTCCACATTTTGCGTGCGATATCAAATCTGAACCCACTGTTGGAAAGAGCGTTAAATTTCCTTTCGTCCTAACGGGAAACCAACTTTTTTGAGCTGGCAGAACGGTTGAAAAAATCAGCTTGAAAAGAACACATTGTCAAATCGTGGAGATCTCGACTTTCTTCAAACGCTTATTAGTCCCTGTAATAAGGCATGTGAGTTTTAGCCTGTAGTGCTAAAAGATGTCGCTTTTCTAGGCTTTCTAGAATTTGAAAATCTAGGCTTTCCCAATTTGAAATTCCGTGTAGTTTTCTGGGAGAAAATTGCTTTTCAAGTAAGAAAAACGTGGTTTTTCACTGGATACTCCGGTTTTTTATCATGCGTTGATTCGTGTGGTAAAAAAAAGAACTCGGATTTTTTTTACAATTATTAATGAACTATTGTAATCAATTGCACATTTTTACTGTAGACACTATTAGACAAAATGTCCACCAATGTGCTCACGACATGAGACAAAACACCAGGGAGCTGGAGCGAGCAGTCGATATTGTTCGGCGGAGGTGCCGTCTCTGCATTCAGCAGAATGGTGGACATTTTGAACTGTATCTACAGTAGAAATGTACAATTTATTACAATGGTTCATTAATGATTTAATAATTTTTACCAGACGAACGCTCTTTCCACAGTGGGTTCAGATTTGAAATCGCACGCAAAATGTGGGAGATTCCTCCGTTTTAATGCGGTAAGGTCGAAAAAACGAGAAAAAATTGCTAAGGGGCATTTTCGATCAGAAATTTTCCTTAGAAGCTTCTCCCGGCCTGTGACCGTCACGAAGTGTAATACCCTGTAAATCGTCAATATACCACATGCAAGGGAAATTGCGAAGTAGACTTCAGCGGCTGGACTGTCTGGCTGACAATCCATAGAGGGCGGTTGAAGCTGGGCTCGAAGGTCCATAAGGATCCCTATCTTTGAAAAAAGTGACGCATATTTATATCAAAATCGTTATTTTATTCAGGAATGTGTTTCACGTGGAATAACTCCAATCCTCACTAAACATATATGCCGGTTCAGAACGAAATTCCAAAGTCGAGGCTAGAATGGATCGCTCCAGCACCTTGGAGTGTCGTAGTGATTAATTTGCATTCCCGCAGAGCGTATGGAAGGTGCTTCCTCATCCAAAACACCACCCAGTCACGACTATCGATTCTCTACCTCAAATGTTGACTCATCAGAGAACCTATTTTCGGTATGTTTTTCATTCTCGTCTCCCATTTGAATGTATATTTCCAACGCATTTGAGATATTTCATTTTTTATCACGTGCATACGAAATAAGCTACGACGCAGAGCGGTACAATCTTTTCGAAACCTGCGGCTCGTGTGTTTTTTAAAAGGTGACTCAACTTGGATGTTTCTTGGAGTTGGTATCTTCACCGCGAAGAGTTTGTTAGTTGATTTACTGGAATAGACCAGGAAGAAGAGAGAACGGGAAAATACGGCGTGACTTGGCGAATGAAGAATTAGGAATGATCGAATCGAAATAATAGATCTTGCGTACTCCACAGCCTTGAAGACGAAGATGAGCAAAACCTCACTGCAAGCTTCATCTTACTTATTTTGTGAGTTACTTCAGAAACTTCATTTGTGTAGTGTTCAAAATGCTTAAAAACCTAATTTCTGAGGCAATGAGGGTTCCAACAAAGGGACACTGCTGCTCGTGTCATCCTAGTCAGTAAGTAGGCCACGTTCGGCAAAGCTTAGGTAACTGTGCAGTTGGTGTTTTGGCTGAGTACGGATACAACAAGCATTGGGATGTTCGAATTGAAGTGCATATCAATAGATTGCAAGGGAAGAGGATGCAGGCCAGACCTTCTTGTCAAAACGCCTTCAGGCTGTTGGATCGTAGATGCCCAGGTCGTATCTGCGTTCATTTGGTCGTCATTTGTCCGTGACTGAGTTTGACAGGAGCATCGACCTTCTCTTGAGGGTAGTGAGAGAGAACGATCATTTATTGGCATTGCAAAAAACAAAGTAAATTGACACTACCACGTAAATTAAAATGGAGTACATTACAACGTAGGTACATTATGAAAAAAAGCGAATTTATCGCTAATATACCCCGAAGTGCTAGACCTAGGCCTGTATTAGGGGGGTCGTTGATCGCTCTCAACGAATCATCAATGGCAAACACATTATACCTAATTCCTCTCTTGAATAGGTATCACCTTTAAGGTGAAAAATAATTATAATAATAAATAAGTAAATAAATGAAAATAAATAAAATGAACTCTACCTTTCAACTGGACGCGGTCTCCGTTGACTTCGCCAAGGCATTTGATAAGGTATCACACACTCACCTGCTAGCGCTGCTTGAATCGTTGGGAGTGTTTGGTCCTTTTCTCGAGTGGATACGGAGTTACCTGGCAGGCCGACGGCAGCGGGTTCGTCTCAGAGGTGTGGTTTCCCATCCTATCGAGGCTACTTCTGGTGTTCCTCAGGGGTCAAATATGGGACCGTTGCTGTTCCTCCTGATGATCAATGGTGTGGCTGGGGTCTTGAGCGGTGTGGATTTTTTGGCATTTGCGGACGACCTCAAAATCTTTGGTCAAATATCATCAGCAGCTGATTCTGACCGCTTGCAGTCTGTCCTAAACAGTCTCCTCAAATGGTGTTCAGACAACGGAATGTTCCTCAACCCAGCCAAATGTCAGGTGATATCTTTCACACGTTCACGACAGCCAATTGTGTGCCAGTATACACTTGATGGGATCCCGTTAGCGCATACTACAGCCATCCGCGATCTTGGGGTCTTACTTGATGCGGGACTGGATTTCTCCGCCCATATTGATGCTGTCTGCACTAAAGCTATGAGAGCGCTGGGATTCCTGAAGCGGGCGTCTCGCGATTTCACAGATCCCCCAGCGCTGGTGCTGCTCTACCGTTCACTAGTTGCCCATCCTGGAGTACTGCAGCGTGATTTGGTCTCCACACTACGAGGTACACGCCTACAAACTTGAGCGGGTGCAAAGGTGCTTCCTCCGATTCTTTGGATTTAGGACCGGAGTGCCCCGCACTGGCTTCTCTGTCGACTATGGCGTACTGTATGCTCGAAGTGGCCTGACCCCACTTGAGACTAGACGAGTCGGCGCGGACCTCTCTTTCTTCCATAAGTTGGTGAATGGAAACATTGATTGTCCTCGGCTGCTCTCCAGGGTCGATTTGTTGGTCCCTCTGCACCGTACGCGAGATCCACCTGTCTTCCACACGCCATTTGCAGACAGGAACTACCTATTCAACCGCCCTCTTCTGAGAATGCCAAGGGAGGCAAATGTGATCTGTTCGGTTCACAACTACGACTTTTTTAATGATTCCTTAGCAAAAATGAAAACTGTGTTGAAATCTTAGGTATTTTTCGTCACTATTTATAATTGTTCGTGTCTCACATTGTTCTCGTTTTATGTCTTATTGCTCCATATTGTTAACCCGTTGGTATGAGATTATTGTTATTCATTCTATATATTTATGTTCTCTTTTTCTGTATTTGGGCTTGTCCCGTATAAATAAATACCGGTCTTATTCAAATGTTGAAAATACCTATTCGTAGAAGGGCGCTGTAATCACGTCGCGTACATTTCAATGCGTTCTTTTCATC
>JAVIWC010009233.1:0-123685 GCA_031894815.1 Creontiades dilutus
TCACCGTGAACCATTTTTCAGACACACAAGAATCAGCATTAATGAATCGTTAAATTTTTCGACCATAGTGCGAAGCTTCAGGGGTGACTCTCCTCCCTTAACTACCGACAACCTTTTTATCGACTTGAAAACGCATATTTTTTCTCACATATATAAAAACCAGCAATTTCTGAATCGTTCAACTTTTCGACCATATTACCAAGCTTGGTAGGTGTCTGCAGCCCTCCCCCCATCTCCCCACTCCGACAAAAACGTTTGCTATCGCTTACCACAAATAAGAACCATTTGTCATATAATATATGAAAAATGTACATTATGCAAAAATCAGCAGTTTCTGAATCGTTAAATATTACCAAGCTTGGCACTTGTCTGCTTGCCCCCTTTCCTTCATCTACCACTACCAACTTGATCATCCTGAAAACGTCCATCGCACTTATTTTATTTGTACATATCTTTGCCAAATAAGACATTAGGCTGTCTTGCTTATGTCATCAACTCGACTACTAGAGTAATTTCAATAACAAACAAAAAATACACTGCCAAGGAGATGGTGCAGATCTTCCACGTTACAATCAAAGTTCATCAAAATTCATTGAATCAAATCAATCAAAACTCATTAAAAAATGTGGGAATTACGGCTGTTTCAGGAATTTCACGTTAGCGCATGCGCAAAGCATACCGCTCGTTATATTGAGATGATATTTCTATTTGACCTTAAGAGACATTATCCGCATAGTCCCTCAAAATATGAGCTAAATTTATTCAAAATTGTGGAAGTTATGGCTATAACTTGGAAATGCGGAGAGACAGACCGACAGACACGGAACCAAATTTGTTCAGTAGGCTATGAAACGCAAAATGCGTGTGGAAATTTTGAATTCGGACAAAAAAATGTTTGGCTCCCAAAAGTTAACACTAGGCTTCCGCTGTTTTGCTGACTTTGAAGCAATTTACTATAATATATAATTATAGCAATATATATAATTAATCGATCATTGAAATTTTTTGGTGTTACTGACTGGTCTTCGAGGAAAACGAACTGCAAAGTTCACAGTTTGATGAGGTTCAATACGATTGAGTGCAAACTGTGAGAGTTATCTTGGCAGATGCACCCGAGAATTTAATTTTGAATAAATGAGATACATTTGTCAACGTTGTTTTATTTTCGTGTCACCTCCCTGTTCAGAAAATTAGTGTCACCTAGTGATATTTCGATTTCAATATCAAAGTCTGAGCGATTCCCAAGAATAAAAATCACTCAATTTCAATCCTGGTTTAAAATCTTATATTCGAAATCAAAAACTATGTGATAGTTGCAGATAAGCATTTTCGAGGCTTTTTTTTCGGTGGCAGGTGAGGAAATCTTTGAGATCCTTAGGTGGAAATCGAATCTCCTAAGATAACCAAAAGGGACCGCACTTTTGGTTATGTGGGATTTAAACCCACTAAAACCTCACCGTCCATTTCCCACGACGAAAGTCAGCCTGGAACTGTTTGATACATTACTTCAGGCTGGTTCTAGGGAGGGATTTGTTACTCCTCTCGGTCCATGTTCTCCCTGCTCTGCCTCTCCCGTTCCTTCACAGCCTTCATTTTCAGGATCTTTTCAGAAAAGGATGCCACGGCGGTCCAGTTCTGATCACGCTCAAGCATTTTACTTAAAATAATTATGGAGTTTTTCGAATTTTGTCGCACCGCATGTCGCTTCCAACGCAATCCCGGTCCACAGAAAATGGAGTAAACTTTTATTCTAAAGTCTATTCTATTTTCTGTGTCCCGGTCCGACTTCCAAAAAATGCTTAGGCCGGAAAAGGCCGACGGCTTCGTAATTTTCCACCTTCCCGCTCGTACTCGTATTATTTTACTTTTGAGAGGAGCAGCGGCGGGCGTCGCTTTGGGATGAGAATGATAGCACGGGAAATGATGGATCGCCGCTGTATCGCCGGTCAATTATTGATGGGCTCTCGGGGCGTTGTATGTTGACGGAAGAGTCGGATGGAGGGGAGGGGAAGGTTTTTGATCGGTTTTGGGGCCTAATCCATCTTTGTCAAAACGAGGTCTGATCAACCCGCCCGTTTCACTGGTTGCTCTCCCGGCCGCAGATTCCCCGCCCAAGCTCCATTGATTGCTCCGTGAGGATTTTTTTTTTTCGGGCTAAACTTTCATCAGTGTTATGCGAATGCGTTTGAACGAGAGCCCCGATCCCCGTAAAACTCGACCTATCTTATTCAAAGGTACGCACTTAATCACTTGCGACGAAATTATGGAAACCCCTGCGTATAACAAGACAGTTTTAGGAATACATTTTGGTAAGTAATGCATACGTTACAGGGGCGTTCCTATGTTCGGATTTTATATGATCATGTTCATCAACACTTATGAATATTCTAAAAAAGTAGACCAAATTTTTGATCGATTCTAGTCGGTGAGTGAATGAATGAAGAACTTGTTTATTGACAAACAAGGTATGGACACACGAAACGGTTTGGTCAACAAGACCATCAGCGGGAGTTCTGTTCATTTTTCGATTATTCGACAGTGCAAAACAATGCAGTTATAGGATAATGAAATATGTTGAGTGTATAAATGTGTAATTGTAAATTGGAGGGAAACACACTTATAAATTTAGTTACAACCAGATAATATCTATGATATATTATGAATATTAATATCAATATTAACATTAGAGAGAATCAAGAGGAAAATCGCAAGCATACAAAATAACTTTGTGATCGAACAATGTAACAAATCCGGGGATTAGAAAGGCCATGGGTTGAACACTGAACCCGACCACTTAAGAGTTTTAATAATGTCAATTATTATCAAATAGTGCTACCCAGTCCGGGCCGTTCAGGATCAACAGCACTTCCTCTCTGGTCAAAACAAAAGCATTCCCAAAACTTCTTCAAGCGATTAATGCCCGTTTTCATACAGATTTCGGGCTTTCACCAACAATAATGGGGAATGCTAGGATTTTATTGTAAATCCTAACATTTACCGCACTATGGGCGTTTACCGTTACATATACGTTAATACGATACTATTGAAAGTGGTTACAACGCCCATATTATTTACTATTTTTATCAGAGACAGATCTCACTTGATTCGCCCATAAGTACTTGGTACAGACATAGGTATAACATTAAGAACCTCGGGAAAAATATAACTGGACCGAACAACTCAAACAAATTCTCTGTGGGGAGTTGGGTTATCAGGATTTGTGGTCTAACCCCAATCCGGACAACTTAGAAGGAAAAATCGAGGAAATTTTAACCAAGTTCTGCAAATTGAAGGCGGCGGAAGACAGACAAAGGATCACAGACTCATCATACTCATTCATTTACGGGACCCTTCCCCCTGCCTCAAACTCTTATTTGAAGAAAATTCTCCCATTTTGGAAAAAAAGAATCTTGAGCCAGTTGCGAACTCAAAGTCGCGAGAAAATTTATTTTCTTCATTAAGGTATTTAAGTATTTCGTGGGAAACACTAAAACTATGTGAACAGTGCGTAATGGCGACAGACGCCGATCTGTACCATTTTTTGTTAGAGTGCCCAATGTTCCACCAGCCTCGCATTTCATATTTAAGCGAATGTATGTGTCTATCAAGATCAACATTCCAAAACCTACTAGGGAATTTAGAAGGGCCTAAAGTTGTTAACAATCTATGTTACTTTATGGCTGCTGCATTAAATAAGAAATTAAATTATTAGACAGATAAAAAAAAATCTATGGAGCAAGTTGTCTATTAATATTATATTATTATTATTATATCAAAACTTGTTCATCATTATTATTATTATTATGAACATGAGGCGTGTCTGACGAATTGGCTAACAATAGTTGGAACAATATTTATTGAATCGATTAACACGTAATAAAAACAAAATAATAGATTAATGAATAAATATAATTTTATGAATTCCTTTGTAAGGAGCTTGGGGTATGTTAGTAGATAAGTGCGGAGTAAATATGCAACACGCAGTGCTCATTGATTGTATAATATTGATAAAATTATTTGTATGAATCAAAAAAATCTAAGGCATGTATCATTTTGGCGAGATATTTATTTGTTATGGTTGTAATATGTCAGTCTCGGAGCGGAACCTCCGTGTTATGTTGTTTTTTCAACCAAATACACGTTTGCTGAACTGAACTAGAACTAGTAAGAACCTCGGAAACTACGTTTTTGACGTGTTTTGCGTTCTAGCATCCATGCACATGAAGCGATCGGGCTTGCTTCTAATTAGAATGAACTAGACCCTCAATGGAGTCCCTGAGCGAAAGTTCTATCATGATATATCAGTTCTAAGTCCTTTTACAGAATGGAAGACGGAAGACGGACACTGCAGATTTGGAATCTGCACACCTTGGAACGTAAAGTGACGAAGCTTCATGGGAGTTATAAAAATATTTGCTTTACGATTACGAAGGTTAATTATCGAAAATAATAAACCAAAAGGAGTAAATGGAGGGGATAATACACGTAAATCGGACACCTTTATTGATTTTACGTTTTCCCCCACTCATCCTGACATCAAATTCACAATTACTGAGATGTATTGCATAAAAGAGGTCTATTAAAATAAAAATCAGGATTGAAAAAAAAAAAAACAAATGAAACTGGTGAAGACAAAAATTTATCACTGTTACCCCTTCCATAACTCAATGAGACAAATATGTTCCAAAACAAGACCAAAGATCTCAATCGAACTAGAATAAAAATCGGAAGAATCTCACCAAATACCAAAACCAGAATGATGATTTGACGGTGATGACTTTCTGTGAAATCCCTTCTTTTGGAAAGGGGCATTTCTGTTAACGCGCTTCCTGACCTATTTTCCCAGGAACTACAAACTAACTAAATAGAGCAGGAATCTTAATTTTTGGTACAAACAGATTTTTGACTATTTGAATTTAGGAGATCGGGATTTTAACAGTACTATCACCAGTGTTTATCAAGATCTCTCCTTGATCAATGTTAATGGCTTCGCAATTGACTTACTTAATCGTTAATTTTTCGGTGTTGCATCCATGGGGTCAAATTATTTTATTCTATTTTTTCATTAAAAGCACACTCATTCGGCAAGAGAGGGAAGGGAAAACTGATGCAGCTTAATTTTTGGGAAAGGAATCCACGAAAGGAACCCGCCTCCTAAAATACAAAGCACGACCACCATCCAATAACCCCCAGAGCTATCGTCTTACTCAACACTTCCTGGCGGTTTTCCCCCTCGAGTGACTTTCATGCATCCGAATTCCTCATATATCACCGAAATACCCTCGATATGATACGGTATTTTCCCCCAACTCCCCTAGCACAAAGGGAGATCTTGACTGAGCGTTTCCTCTCCATCAGCGCAGCCTTTCCCTCTGCTTTCAATGAAATTCCCCAAAGACAACTCACCAGTTATCGAACCCTCAGTACCCGCTGGGGGACACTACGAGGAGCGCATTCTCCGCGCTTTGTGCTAGGGAAGGATGTATATTTTCTTCCTTTTACGTACGTTGAATGCCAACATGGTAAAAACAACGTACATCAGTTTATACGTTACAATATTTCCTGAATATAATTCATCCTAAATGACGTCAAAAAGCTCTCCCTAAGGGCTTCAACCTTGATTGAAAAAACCTTGAAATTATTACATAAATGTTAGCCGCAAGGTACTTCAGCTGGTTACTGATCTCCACACCTCATCTTCCAGGCTTCCAGATCTTCAAAGACTTTTGCACAATCGTCCCAAACATAACTCCTAAAAAAAACCTTAACTATTAAATAGTGAATAGCCGGTGAGTAGCTGAGTTCCAAAACTTGTTCTTTGCTTGCTAAGCGGTTTTCCACTAAACGCAGAACTATTTGCAAAAAACTGAAATAGGCTTTCACTTACTTCTTTTGGGTTTATTATTCAATAATAAACCATTGTAATCGCTATCGTATTGTAAAATTTTCTGAACCCCCCTGAAAATTTCATGGTTTACGTTTCAAAGGGTGTAGAATCCAAATCTGCAATAAAAATTTTTTTTCTTCCAAACGGCTCGAGCAAAAAATCTGAAATTTTCAGGAAAAATCCATGTTGGTCCGACAACGTTCCGATTCTTCAGCCAGCTCTCTCACTTAATTTAAAGTGCCCTTTAAGGGTTGTTTAAGTTTTGTAAAATCCCTAAAAACCTCAAAAAAAAAAGTCAAGGCGGCCTAAATTTGTACTCTTTTTGAAAAACACTCCACGAGGAACCGAATGAGCCCCTCTCCAGGTCCGTAAGTCAAACCATTCCCGATCTATGGCCCGATTTATGGTGCCAACTTTTGCATCCACATTCACTACCTCCCAACAGCGGTTTTTTTTTATCGCAGTAACCTAGTGATGTTGTGAATGTGGATACTGGAGTGAACTCCTAAGAGGGTTTATAGCCGATACACGAGTTGAAGTATTCTGATATGCATGAAACGCTGCAAATTCTTTCACTGGGGTTTATTATTCAATTTCATTAATTTGGCTTGCATTCATGATTTGAATTTTTACTGAAGCTTTGGAGTGTGCGTGTTTCACAGGTGATAGAGCGATTATTGAATTTCAGGAGGCACTCGAATATGACCAACTGATCAATCCAAATAGGTATTTTGGTTGAGAACCGATTTACGTGCTCTATGCATATCTCCTGAAATTCAATAATCGCTCCATCACCTGTGAAACACGCACACTCCAAAGCTTAGTAGAAATTCAAATCATGAATGCAAGTCAAATGAATGAAATTGAATAGCAACCCCCAGTGAAAGAATTTGCAGCGTTTACTTTTACGTAGGTAACAGTGCTGAAGTTCTTCACAAAATTATAACTAAAGTTCTTTTATCACAGAATAACTAGGGCTGTTTTAATATTATGAAAGAATAAGTTTTGTCACTTACTACTCGAAAGAGGCAGTTTTGCCACTATAGATCAACGAAAGAAAAAGTTTTATCTACCAATCAATGAAACTAGTGCATGAATAAAAAGTAATTATTTTACACTGTTTCTTTGTTTTAAACTGTTTATGATCTATCTTAGTTAGGTAAATTATATGACCATTCCAGAAAAAGTCTACACTAGAAATGAAAAATATGAACAAAACAAACAAAAGCTTTTATTCAAAAAAAGTACGGCATTTTAATGAGTAGAGAAATAGGAAAGAGTATTGAAAATGTAAAATACTTTAATAAAATAGTTTGAGTGTTACAGCCCTTAAAAAAGTATGAGTGTTACACCCTTAGGTCTTTAACCTCTTCCTGTGCAGCAACTACTGCTTCTTCAATAATACAACCAGCTCCTTCGTAATTGTAGTCAAGGACCTCGCGATAAAATGGTAAATTTTATGTTGAACGCCACTCATTACCATCATGTTTTTTCAACAATGCGTCTACATCTCTTAGTTTTTCAGCCTTGACCTGAACTCTGTGTGGTAGACATTCTGGGATAATGTTGTATGATCTTTTCCCTCTTTTGAATATCCCTTTTGGCGCACCCATCAGATCTGTAGTGAGCCTCACCTTGAACTGAAACCCCTGATCTTGGGTTTTGTTGAATGGTAATTCGTTTACATGGTGCAAACTTGAAATGCAACTGGCCTGTCGGTTTTATGGCTGAACTTACTGGAGACTTCCAATCATTAACGGGAATTTCTTCTCCTACTTTCTGCCACCATTATAAATCCCGAAACGAAAGAGAGTTTAGGTTTAGGAAAGAACAAGTTTTGGAACTGAATGTGATATTCAGACGTGTTTTTCGCCCGGAAACAATCAGTTTTGTTACTTTCTGACATCACATTTCAATTCAGCGCGATAAATGCTTTCAGAATCCGCTGCCATCTCGATTTTATTTCGAAAGAACAAGTTTTGGAATCCGCACGAGACGTAGGGTCATTCTATATTCTTCAATATGTTACGTTGGATATCCCTCGATTACCTAAAATCATCATGCTACCATTCAAATTTCAGCTTTCTAGGTTGATTAGGGCATAAAATGAAATAAATACATTTGGGTTCAAACATAGATGGGAGTTTTATTATCTTTAATTTTCGTTTGTATTATTCACTGGTTATCAGTTTTGTTTTTATACACTTATATTCTGAATGGACCACCGAATTTTTCTAAATAATAGCTTTTATTAAGTACCCAGGTAATTAGTTTTATTCATGGCGAAGGTTTCCTTTCATCTGGCCACCACGAAAATATGCTTCGCAAATACGGTACAAACTAGTGTTGCGGAAATAGTTGGTGAAATATTTTCTAATCGCACTGAGCTGGAGATTTGTGAATGGAGCTCGGCCTAAGACAACTAAAACATCGTTACAAGTTGATATACCATGCAGTACATTCAATTACCATGAGGAAATTATCGGTGTAGAGAGGTAATAATGATAAGCTATTAAAGGTACTTCAGAAGTATGACCTTTGTGAAATGGTTACATTGTAAACATTTGTAACGTTTTTTCTACATCCCTCCATGATTTATTGAGGTAACTGCCATCGCATGCATGCCATCAGGGCAAAATTGTGTGAGGCATTCCAGAACATCGTGAGGAGATAATAAAAACCGCAAAGAGGCTAGCGGCCAACACGTGTTTATGAAAGCTGTTCTACCGGGTGACAGCAAACTGACAGCTAGCGGGTCTGAATGTGAGGAATGCAATGGTTATTGACAGTTTCTCCTTATCTGGATGATAGCAACTCTCTCTAGAGCGTATGGGGTTTTATGGTCTCTAGCCGATATTTACGAGTAATAAAAACACCTACCTACCAAGTGGGTGAAGCGCGAATCACCTTCCTCAAGTAGGCCATAGCAGGGAGGGGAATTGAGAATCGATATATCATAAATATCGATATTATGTTAAGGAGAACCTATTAGCTTACACCGATGTTAGGGTTGTCGATATTTGTACAGGGTTGTTCTTAATGAACGAACCACCCTTTCTATTTTCGTTGATTGTGGAGAAATAAAAAAACTTGTCGAAGTAATCTCCACTTTTTTTGCAAAGAATTTAACCATTGCATTTTTGCGCATGCGCTCAAAAGGCAGGTGGGTTAGTACCTAAATTGTCTTGTCGAGACGATGTGATTTATTTTCAAACGTATTAGGCACCATAACATTAATGTTTTCTCCGGATATCCTTCTGGGATATATCCTCCGGATATCCGAACCGCTTGCCTAAAAACTCAACTAACTTAAACAAAAATGATCAAGAGCCAGGATAAGGTGATTTTTCATTTTTTTAAACCACCACGTTTCAGGCGTAGGCAAACTTTGGGCGCTTCTAGACGCTCCTGGGTGCGTCAAAAAAAAAAAAAAAAAGTCGTCGAAGTAAAATGTTCATAAAATTGGATGTAGAATCCGATTCTGCAATAAAAATTGGGAGTTCCATTTGAAAAAACAGAGTAGATGCGCGATTCGCAAAAATTTAATGGTTGAATTCTTTGCAAAAAAATAAGTGGAAGTTACTTCAAAAAGTTTTTTGATTTCTCCACAATCAACGGAAATAGAAAGGGTGGTTCGTTCATTAAGAGCCACCCTGTAGAGAAAAATCGGTAAAACATCGCGGTTTTTTTCACCTTTTTCTTGTTGATTTGGTAGAATTTATACTCAGTTAGAAAAATCATAGTTGTTCTTCATTTTCCCTCTTCTCATACATTCGGCAATCATCTCACATATTGTGGGCAACAGGAGGAATAGAACAATAACCAAATAAGACTTTTCGCTGGTTTTGCTTAAATGTTACCACAGAAGGACCATTGATCATTGGTGTGATGATTTATATAGATGGGAATCAATATCCACGTTGAGATAGGTATGTGCTAAATACTTACCCATTAAAATTAACATAGCTGTTAGCACGTACGTAGCTCTCTATTTGTACAAAATGAAACTCCTCTTATGGTAGTGTCGTTTAGTGGAGGCACGATCTCCCAACTATCCGCGAGAGGAGCTCGGCAAGAATCGCGTGAAGCTCCATAAACTTTATACGAGCTCAAGCATTGATAAACTGCAAATAAATCCGAGTAACGCGTGATATACGCAGTGAGAGATCGCACAGTCACGCGGTTTCAACAAGCAAAAAACACGCGAGGGTGTAAAGGCAGGAACGAAGAGAGAAAGAGGCGGCGAAGGAGGGCGAGAAAAAGGGATAACCGATGAGCCCACACCCAATCAGCACCGATTCAGCTCTTTAGGCCTTAAATCACCTTTTGAGCAGAGGTTAAATTTTGTATCTTTTCTAATACTCGTAAATCAGTCGTATTTCGAAACCCCCACGTAGAATCCAATTATCACGGCCGCCTACTCGAAAACCATCGCCAGCTTGCGTTTGAAGGTGAGATGAAGAGTAGAAGCGCCACCGCATCCTGAACATGTTAAAAACCTACCGTTATTTCCAATGTTCATAAATGAATAGTTCGGCAGAAAAAACACTGTCATTGATAGAAGCCGATTGTGAGAAAATGAATTTTAAAGTTTAACCACTAACAGAAACTTGAAAACGATAGAACAAAATTCGAAAAATTGTGCGTTTGAACCTTGCAGATGCACGATGCGTTTTTTATTTTAATAATTTTATTTTATTGGCGTCAGCATAGCTATTCAGCCTTTCACAAAATTCAAGATATATAAAATATTATAAAATTAAAGTAATTATAATATAAAAGTATTATAATTATCGTTTGAAAAATTGCATTGCAAAGATGCAGAATTGGAAGAGTGCTTCGTAAATATATATATCTTGGCTATGGAGAATTAGAAGGTCGAAGTTGAAGGGTTGGGGTAACCTTGGCTGCTTCAGAGAAGATTTTTGGAGACGAGCACTGTATCGCGGGCAGTCCATGATTATATGTTCTTCGTCTTCAGTGACTGCACACAACTGGCATGATTCACTATTGGCTCTTCCGATCTTGGATAACCATTTTTCAAACTATGCGTTTCTTGGATAACCATTTTTCAAACTATTCAATGATATTTTATACATAATTCTCACCTTAGAATGTGAATTCCAACCCTCTCTTATCCTAAAGCAAACAATGGAGACAGTAAATTATTTTGAAGAATGAAAAAAACATATTTTAATATTTACAAGATAGACGAAAATTTTCTCTATACAATTTGTACATTGTGTACTTCGTTTTACGAAAAATTTACTGATATGTACAGATATAGAAAAAAAGGTTTTACTGATTTTATAGCATTTCGAGCGCCAAATTCAGGATTTTACAACCCAGATTCAAGACTTTTCAAAACTAATTCAAGATTTACCAAACCAACCATTTATCGCTGTTGATCTTCAGATTTTCGTTTTCACACACCCCTCTACAACATGTTTTTTAATAATACACTGGTCAGTGAAATGTTTAAGATAAATGAAAAGAAGAGCTTTTGTAACAAGTAGCTACGGTTGATAGAAAATCACACATAAATCATATCGGAGCATGTGCCCAAATAATGAATTACAAAAATACTCACCTTCACTCAAGTTTTTGTCATTCAAAGTCATAAGGTCTGCTTAAGGTGAGGCACAAGTCGACAATGGGCTCGATACAAAATAGTTTTGCAATAAACCATTCGTGTGAAAGCCGTGAACGACCAACCTACAAAACCTAACCATATTCATCAACTCGGTCGAATAGTCGGGCCCAAATTCACAGAAGAAGTAGTGCATAAGTCCCCAGTGGATTCTGTCACTCAAAACTATCAGGGTTATACTATGAAAATATGGAATGTAGATCATAGAATATGGTATATTAGATTGATCAATATCGTGAAATAAGGAAAACTTACGATGGGAAAAATTATTTTTTCGGGATTTTCACGGAAAACACCGTGAGACCGAAAGCGATCAGATTCTTAAGGAAACTTCTACTACGACAATTTCCCAATCCATGAAAATTTTTTGAAAATGGTGAATAAAGTTACAACAGATTCAATTATTGACGAACAAAAACACAAGAACATTTGTGGTCTCTTCGATCTATAAAGCAAAAACTCCCAACTAGTTTTCTTCGAAGGAGTTCAATAAAATTATTACTTGTTCAGAACTATTGAATTAAACAATGAATATTCTTCACCTTGCACCTTTGTATAAGTAAGATTTGAATAACACTACATTGAAGAAGAATCTCCTTCATGATTCACATTGATGATAAGGTTAATCCTCAGTGTAAGGGCAAATGTCATGAACCTGATCTAATGGCGCTATGATTAGTGTGCTCGTGTGAATCTGTTCTTCCTCGGTCGTCCAAGGAGCGATTTTTGATCCTTAAAGTTATTTCGTTTTATACCAATGTACGAGTATAAAATGAAGGGGTAATATCAGTTTTCTCATAAATTGTTTGGTTTTGATAAGAAAACTCGGAGCTGCGCGCCTCGGCGGGGGCTTCTACCCCTGCACCCCCGGATGATTTTCGCTTAAATCGTAACGGCTATAGTGTGATGTCCCTACCTTGAAAAGTTTTATACTCTCTCTCTCACTGTACTATATAGGATACCTTTTTATAACTCTCACGGTATGGTATTATTAAAGATCTGACCCCGGTAACTGTCCTGGAACTTTTCCAATCTATCCTGAATCTCTCCAGAGACCCCAAAACGATTTGGGGAATCCGAGAATATTCAGTATGGTTGCCCAAACCAAAAGGTCCGCTGAGGATTTTTTCGAATTGAATTTAATGACTTATTCACCTAAGGGAGGAGGATCGTGCATCGATGTGATCTTCGCTCGGGATATGGATAACATTGACTCCAAAAATTACATCACCTATTTTACCATCACAAACCAGTATTGGACATAACTTGTAATGATGGTACGGAACAAAAAAATAAAACATTCCGAATTCGAACATAAACCCGTTTTCGTTATAACGTGTACAGAAAATAAATAATCCATATTATAAACATAAATATATTTATATATTATTTCAATTCTGACAGAAGTTGTTTAGCTCTCCATTTTGCCCTTTCACACTCGCACAATAACTTCCGCTCCTTTGTTAGGGCTTCTCAAATATTTGACATCCTCTCAAGGCGATATTTTATCTGCCGATCAGCTTCTTGCATTTGTACCTTGGAAACGATCGGTTGTAACTGAAAATCATAGGTAACTAAACCAGAACTTCACTCCAATAAGAAGTTTTGTCAACAAAACGAACTCGTAACCAATGGTTCTCCGGGATGTAAGGAGGGGGAAATTGGCAGCGTAGGATGTGGTCAAATAAATTCACAGCTTTCCAAAAAGTGGTGAACAATTGCGTAGTATGCGATGAAAAATGACGAAAATAAATTCCCTTAGCAACGATTGGTTGTAAGTGAAAATCATTATAAAATACGCGCTACTTTTGTCTCACTTTTTCCTGTCGCTTTTTGGCGGGGGGTCCCATCGCAAAAACCTTTTCAAGGTTAAAAAAAATATCAAATGGATAGAACATCAGATGATTTGCATGAGTTTTTGATATGAACGTTATGCTCACATACCTATTTTCCCAGAAGTCCCTTAATTTGGTATCCATCAGAATCGGAAAATGGTGAAATAGCGTCGGAACGAGGAAATCATTTTTTGAAAACAACGGGCAGCATGAATTTTGAGAGCCCAACTTTTTTGAGACTGACGGTGAACGCGCTTGCGTTATTACCTAGACAACCCCTTCTTGAGTACCCCATATTTAGTAATAACTATGCTTAATTAGAAGAACAAACGAAACCGGAAGGTCATACAGTGTGAAGCACCATTTCAAGCACACGGTTCATATTTCCTTATAAACAGAGGTAAGAGTGTGAAATGTCAAATATTTCATGAAGAACGTGAAATATTTCAACCCACTTCTGATTTACAACACTTTGCTCTCAATACTTTCTGAAATCCTTTGAAGTTTGGATACTTCCATCGACTGTTGATATAGATACTAATCAAGTTAAAAGAAGAAAACATTGTAATATTACCGTAGAACGTTAGTTAAACCTAGGTACTGCTGTAAACCAACTACTACAATCTTTGAAACCAGGAAAACAGTCAGCACCATGGAATGCAGTTGAGGTCTATCGACTTGATAACCCACAGTCCAACATCTGGGGAAATACGGACCTAAGTAGATGTACTGCACTCGGGTAAATATGAAAGACCAGCTGACCCGGCGAACTTAGTTTCGCATTAGAGGTTACCTACGAATGAGCAGACTTAGAATATAGAATCAGCATCGAAAATCATGATCTGGGTCGAATGCACATTGGTACATAAACGTACGTTGGAAGCATTGAAACGAACATTGCAATGACTCGAGATGTTTTGGAGGCGCGATGACTTTACTATCTGGAAATTTCCGCCAACATTGCCAGATCAACTGCTGTAGACGAGATAAACGCTCTCCTCAAATCATCGAATCTATGGCGCCTTGTGTTTGTTTAATTTGTTTTATTGCATCAAGGTATAAATTTATAAGCAACATTATTCTAATATATAGTTGGCGTACATTAAGAAATCTAAGATACATCACATAGTCCTTATTGTCCTGATAATTGCACTTTATGATGCTCACACTAAGTGAATTAAATCGTGTGACTTGGTTCTCTTCAGTCTTCTAAGCAGATCCTCTGTGTTGAAAAGCTGGACGACATCCTCATTTACATGATCTTGTAGCCTCAAGAGGTGATGAATGGCTTGGCTTCGAATGACCTCATTGATAGATTCAATTTGCAGCTCATAGTGAAGTCTGTCATTTTTAGAATGTTTGTATGCATCTTCTTAGTACATTATTCTGAAACCGCTGAATAATGTCACGGTTGCTCTGGGCCTTGAACCACCACAGTAGCGCACCATAAGTCCAGACAGGCTTTAGGACTTGCTTGTGCAGTATCAACTTATTGTGGACTGACCATCAGCCAGTACATTTTTCTGAATTTGATCATAAGCTCAGCTTTTTTTTTCTTGACGTGGGGCTTCCTTCATAGTTTGGCATCCAGTGTCATTCCAAGGTATTTCGCTTCAATAACAAACATGACCGTTGCATTGCTTAAGATTTCTCTGAGCAATTACTGATTATCGGTAATAGTCGTGCACAGATACAAGAAATCAATCCACTCGATTCGTTCAACGATCGAGTAGATTGATTTCATTTCCCCATATTTCTGTAACGTTGTCTCATAAAAAAGATGAACTCATCAACAAAATATTCCCAAACACCATTGCCAACCACAAAAATAACAAATGGTTGAGTGAGCGAAACATTTTGGCGTCTAAGAATCACCTCTCACGTTAGATTATAAAAGGTTATTATATATTGAAATAGTCCGACCGCTATGGCAGTACGGCTGTACAATACGAGGTTTGCCAGCAAATCTCAAATCAGGAACAATAACTACGAACAATAACAAATGCTCCTTGGTTCGTTAGGAAGTCAGCCATCCATAGGGACCTTGACGTCCCAAATGTAGAGCAGGTAATTGAACATTCAATGGCAAAAATGCAAAACTCCATAAGCCACCACTAGTCACCTGCGTTTGAAGTACTGCTACATTCATGGGAACGACAGCAAACAAACAGGCGCCTCAGAAGAAAAAGGACAACGGACATGCTAGGTAGACTGAAAACCACTAAGCTTACAAGAATTGAATACCGTTACATCCGTTGTTTTGTTATTATTCAACCAATTTATTTATTATAATAATTGTTGTTATTATTACAATGTTACAATATATGAATATGTATTTATATTGCGAGGGATTGTCGCTGGGCAAACCACTCTCATAGTACTTAGTACAAAATTTATTACATTATTTAGCACAACTAAAAAGTAATTGTATAACAAAAAGTTAAATAAAATTTACAAAAAAAAGTCTAAGAATAAATAAGTAGATGACTAAGACTCCATAATTCAGAAAGAGATTAGGTACAATACACTCTTCCAAATCAATTTAATGTGTAACAAATGAAGATGAAACCCCAAACTCTCCAATTGAACTTTAAAACTCATTGGATGAGGCGGTTAATGAAAAAAAGTTGTCAAAACTTGGAAATATCTGCGGTAGCGTTAGTAATGCTCAATTATTCGTTATGTTAAGAAAACTATGAGGTGAGAAGTGCGAACTTCTATTCATAAATTGGAACAATTTTTCGCCCTTCATCTACTGGCCTACACTCCCAAAATTGTGGGAATCAAAGGTACTTGCTTTAGTTGAGCACAATTCCAATAATTCTATGTGGTGATCTCAATGTGAATTTGCAGACCACAAAAGGCACAGAACTTGTAACATTCATGCGTGGAACATTCAATCTAGAGTTGAACAGTAATCCAGTTATCTTTACAACCCGATACAAACAGTAATTGATGCTGTATTCACACGATATACAGGGTGATCCCAGGAGTTATGCACAATCCGACTCCTACGCGTTCTACAACTCATTTCCTTGGCATTGTATTGATCAGGGGCAAGGATATGCAATGACCCGCACGACCCTCCGGTCTTGAAGGAGGGGTTGCTTTGTGCGCCGTGTATTATCAACCCCAATCTGATTTGGCCGTAGCATTTGTGTTGCAATGTTGATAATTTGTTGTTTCTGACCAAATTCAGTTTTAGTAAAATGTTTATTGACTATAACATGTTATCCAGCTGTTGAGCAATGGTAAGATATTGGGGTTTGAATCGAGTTCATACAAAAAGTTAGAGTTTAAACAAGATTGTTCAGATTTAAATTAAAAAATAAATATTTAAAAATGCAAAATGAAAATGAATTTAATGACGTTCGTTTGTGAACAGCGTCTACAGCATTTCTAAGCTGTCCGGCCAAAGTCAGGATAATCGAAGATCCGAAAGACGGCTATTGTTTGTGTTCATTTACGATTGATTGCGAAGATTTGCTTTCAGTTGAGTAGCTGAACCGCAAGTGAGTATGTTGACATGATTTTTGTGTACGGTTTTGCCAATGGGAATGCTACTGAAGCTCACACTCCTCCTGTGTACAATTCACCCTAGCGAACACGTCGGACAATGTGAGGAAATATTGGTAAATAATATTGTTTATGTCGCTGATCCTTCTTCATCTAGTAAACTATCTATTTTTTATCTACTAATTGTTTTGTTACTAAGGTTTTGGTTATTACCACCAGTTATGTTCAATAGCTATAGCGCACCATGATGAATGGGAATATGCGATAGGGAAAACCTCGCTGAAGGAAATACAGCGAGGAAAGAGAAGGAAGGGAAGAGTTGGTAATGGTACGGAAGCCTGGTTTGATAAGGGTCCATAGTGTCAGCAAAAAGATGAATGCAACTCATCGCAATCAATCGTAAATTAACACAAACAATAGCCGTCTCTCGGCTCTTCGATTATCCTGACTTTGGCCGGACAGCTTAGAAATGCTGTAGACGCTGTTCACAAACGAACGGGTTTATGCATCCGACAAAACTAACTTAAATCGTCACTTGAGAGGTCTGGCGTTGTCACCTTCCGATTCAGCGAGAAAAGTTACGTACATCCCGCCACCAACCTTGTTTTGTCGAGAATTTTGGAAAAACCTCAATTTTAACAGAAAACACACGTTTTTCTGCAGTTAAACACCATTTCCTTAACTAAAAATATTTTTAAAAACCAAAACAACTAGTACCTATACTTACGATTGGATAGCTGACATTTTGGCGCACGTTTTACCAGGCCTGCACAGTTCTGCGTCAAGCATTCATTGGGTTTCTAGGCGAGATGAAAAACAGGCGATTTTAAGATTTTGACAAAACTGCCATTTCGCGCAGCAACCGCACATCTTCAATGCAATTTTAAAACATTTTCTGACACCAAATAGATAGAAAATTTAACGCTCTTTCAACGATGTCATCAAATTTGAGCTATCTACACGATTGAGGGAGTTATGACAGTTTTAATGACAGCAGATTGAAAACACGAAAAAAATCTTAAATCGCGAATAGCTCGGAAACGAGGCCTCTGGCAAAAAATTGCTTGGAGACATTTCTGGTCGGAAATGAGTTGTAGAATTCGTAGGAGTCGGATTGTGCATAACTCCTGGGACACCCTGTATAGATCATATGGAAACGCGACATTTCATCTAATATCTTTTACCAACAACCATTATTGAGCATTACTTATGCTAAGGCTAATATTTCCGAATTTTGAAAATTTTGTTCATAATGTTCAATGCCAATACATTTCTCATAAAATATCATGTTTATAGTTTATTTCATCATTTTAACTTTCTAATCACACCTCCAACTATGGACATTCCATGATCTATTGGTTTGCCCTCAAGGAAAAATGTATGCATAGAAGTCCAGGGTGTGATGTAAAAGGACACGAGTAATGCTATTGTACCATTGATTGTAGTTTGAATTGCACAAATGTAACCAACTCCATCATGTGATGTAGTATTCTCTTCACTCGTATAGCATCTCTATCAAAATTCTGGAGCTCAAGGTTTACAGATTGAAGAACACTCTTCTTTGTCGTAGATACAAACACTTTCATCAAGTACAGTATTACGTTTGAATTGAGCAATTGGTTTATATCCAGGTAAATCAGCTCTTTCATCAATTCCAACCCTCGTCTCTTACATGGAAACGTGCAAATCAGTAGGGAAACAACGGTTTATTTTATTGAAAAACTAGCTGACCCGGCTAACGTTGTTTTGCTTTATAAATTATACCTAGTTTCTAGATAAATTCTAGTGTAGACAAAATGTAACTTACTTATTATAAGTGAGTAGGTAAGTATGTGATACACGCCTGAAATAGGCTCGGAGCCTATTTTTTGTTACCCCATTTTAAGAATCTAAGATTGGTAACACTAAGCATACATCAGTATATTAAACTTGAATAATAAAAATAAATGTTTATTTTCATAAAAAATTTTAGATTTGTCACAAGCTAAGAGAAATTTTAGTCGAAGTACAGTTAAAAACACTATAATCAGCGGTGCTGACCAGGGAGGGGGGGGGGGGTTGACGCATACCGCTTCATCAAGCTTGGGCGGTAAGATAACTAAAGGTTGAAAAATGAGCCTGAAAAGTAAATTTTGTAAAATTCTGGAAAAAAGAACAATTTTTTTAATGGCTCATTAGTCGCCCTTAATTTTGATGATACGTTTGAGCCTGTAAGCCTAAAAAATGCCCAAAAGCCTCAGCTTTCCAATGGTATAATTAGTTTTTATGTTTTAGAGGGAACTTTTTTGAGAAAATTGAGATTTTATGCAAAAAAACGTGTGTTTTTAAGCACATTTGGGTTTTGGTTTATTATTCAATAATGAACCATTGTAATCGCTCTGGAAAAAAAAATTCTAACCCCCCTGAAAATTTCATGGTTTACGTTTCAAAGGGTGTAGAATCCGAATCTGCAATAAAAAATTTTCCGTCCGTCCGCCGTACGCCGTACGCACGATATCTCCGAAACGGCTGGAGCAAAAAATCTGAAATTTTCAGGAAAAATCCATCTTGGTCCGACGACGCCCCAATTCTTGAGCCAGCTCCCTCACTCAATTTGAAGTGCCCTTTAAGGGCTGTAAAAGTTTTGTAAAATCCCTGAAAACCTCAAAACTAGTCGAATCGGCCTAAATATTTTCCTATTTGACGAACATACCATTAGGAATCGGATGAGCCCTTCCCCACGTCCGTAGGTCAAACCATTCCCGATGTATGGCCCGATTTATGGTGCCAACATTTGCGTTTTTTCGTTTATTATTGTTTGTTTGTAACCTAGTGAAGTCCGGCCGATAGCGTCGAGTTGTAGTGAATGTGGATACTGGAGTGATAGCCGATGTGAATACTTGTAGTGTAGTTAGTAGCCGATACACGGGTTGAAGCATTCTGATAATATATAGGTAAATATTATTCAATATTATTACTGGGGTTTATTATTCAATATTATTACTGGGGTAAATAAGTATTCTTTCACTGGGGTTTATTATTCAATTGGCTTGCGTTCATGATTTGAATCTTACTAAGCTTCGGAGTGTGCGTGTTTTACAGGTGATAGAGCGATTATTGAATTTCAGGAGATATGCATAGACCACGTAAATCGGTTCTCATCCAAAACACCTATTTGGATTGATCAGTTGATGAAATTTGTGTGCCCCCTCTATATCTGTCTACCTTTGGCTACCTCGTTTAAATTTGAATTTGGGGAAGTTTTAACGCAATACGAGTGCCAAAGGACTTGATAAATTATAGATGTTTTTATTGTGGGGGGGGGGGGGTTATTGAGGTTCAATAAAAAAACGCTGCAAATTCTTTCACTGGGGTTTATTATTCAATTGGCTTGCGTTCATGATTTGAATTTCTACTAAGCTTTGGAGTCTGCGTGTTTCACAGGATAGGGCGATTATTGAATTTCAGGAGGCACACAAATATGATCAACTGATCAATCCAAATAGGTATTTTGGTCGAGAACAGATTCACGTGCTCCATGTATATCTCCTGAAATTCAATAATCGCCCTATCCTGTGAAACACGCACACTCCAAAGCTTAGTAGAAATTCAAATCATGAACGCAAGCCGATTGAATAATAAACCCCAGTGAAAGAATTTGCAGCGTTTTTTTATTCGTACGGATTGTTCAAAATATCTCCCGTTCTCGCGGATGGCGGATTAGATCATCGCATTGGTTTTAGTGGCTGATACCAAAATTTCCAAATTCCACCGGTGTGGAGAGTGAACCACGAGCCCGTCTACTCAACAAAATTAGATAAATGAGAGAATGGGATGAAACAACTCCAAACCGGTGGAATTTGGAAATTTTGATAATTTTCTCAAAAATATTCCCTCTGAAACATAAAAGCTAATTATACCATTGGAAAGCTGAAACTTTTGCGCATTTTTTAGGCTTACAGGCTCAAACGTATCATCAAAATTAAGGGCGACTAATGAGTCATTAAAAACTGGGTTTTTCAAAATTTTACAAAATTTACTTTTCAGGCTCATTTTTCATTCTTTAGTTATCTTTAAAAAATTACTGTTAAAGACTGAAACGATGGGAAATTCAATGTTCTTTCCAACGGTATCCTTAGATTTGCAAATACTTCGATTACGCCGGAGTTACGGCCGTTTTAGTGACGTACGGTCGAAAAAACGAAAAAAAATCTTAAAAGTTAAATAACTCGAAAACAAAGTCTCTAAAAAAACTCTAACAGGCACTTTTTGTTGGAAACTAGTTGTAGAACACGTGTGCGAAGTTTGCGAACACGTGTTCGGATCATACGCTAAACACCCTGTATAGGTGTTCATTACATATTAGATGAACCTCATTGATTTCTACCTAGCCTTCACTTTTCGAGTTAATAATAATCTAAAGTGCCGGAGCGTTCCATTTTGTGTGGAGAAACAAAGTGTTGCAAAAAAATTCCTTGACCCCCAGCCAAATGACAGATCTGTGTCAAAAGACTGAGGAGATTTGGATGATTTTATGCCCCATTCACGTTCCAATTCCATCGCTACTCGAATGTCCGACCTCTGCGTTGCCCTTCGAAATGTCCCAACTCGGTTTCGAGGAATATACATTAATATGAATATACATGAATCTAGAAAATCCAATGGCTCTGATGGCCATTTCCCGCCAAATAGAACGACCTCCTTCGGCTGAGTTCGTGCTCAGTTCGGGTGGTTAGCATCCGACCGCTCGCTCCAGAGTTCCCTTCGTCATTGTAGCCTTCCCCTGAAACGACAGCTGTTTTGACGATGAAAAGCGTCGCGTTCTTTTCTTCGGTTGTCGCCGGCCGATCGACTCTCTAATTTCTCGAGGTATTTTCGGCAGTTCCGTTACAATGCATCGCGTCCCATTGATAATCGGAGGATGCCTCGGAAATTTCGGCGGCTCCGGGCCAGTTCAACGACTACGGGTAAGTCAAAACAAGCTCTGCATTCCCTGGGAATACGGTCCAACCACCAATCTGCTCATTCTCCATTGATTTGTTGTTACATAAAATATTTTAGTATTTTTATCTTAATAATTATCGATACATTGCTATACACGCAATACCATAAACACTCGTTCAGTAAGATAGAATGTAATGCCTGCACAGAAAATAGGACGAACAGCTTATGTTCTCCTTGGGAAAACAAACCCCCCAGAACCCTCCATGGCGTATCCACCACTCATCTGAATTTCATGATTTACCTAATATTTTCGTTTTATTCTAACGTACGTCTGGTTTTAGTTTGGATCTATATGTATTCCACCTAATTTTATAGTCGCGGAACGCGTGGTCACACTAAAATCTCCAGGTGGGTTAGGTCTGTGTTTACTTGTGAGTTCGCTTCGTAACCGCTAGAGCTCAGTTATTACGGTATGTCGAGAGCCCGGTTAGTTTGATTCTAGCTGCGAATTTGTATTTGATTCAAACTAGAAGCAGATGAGATCTAAGTTATTGATCCTAACTAGCCCCGTTAGGGGGCACTGGACCCGATGCCTCCGTCCTCGGCCTTCGTTAGACGTCTCGGATTTTTGTTCCTAGTCCGTGAAGCAGCGGAAAAATTGTGTTCACTTTCGGGAGCTAAAAATTTTTTGTTTTCCAAATTCAAAATTTCCAATCGCATTTTGCGTTTCATAGCCTACCTACTGAACATATTCGGGGTGTTCTTCGTTACTCCCCCCATTTTCAAACGCTCGTCGCTTCATGAAATTCTAACAAAAATTTGATTTAGAGGTGATTTTTGGAAACTTCAGCTCGTCTACTTTTTGATGTGTGTGTTAATATTTTGAAGCAACTACCTTGTAGAAGCCAAATTCGCCATGAAAACAGTTGATCATATTTGAGTGCCTCCTGAAATTCAATAATCGCTCTATCACCTGTGAAACACGCACACTCCAAAGCTTAGTAGAAATTCAAATCACGAATCAAGCCAATTATAAAAACCCCAGTCAAAGAATTTGCAGCGTTTTTTAATGGATATCAGGATACTTCAACCCGTGTATGGGCTATAAACCCTTTTAGGAGTTCACTCCAGTATCCACGTTCACTACATCACTAGGTTATCGCAATCAAAACAAAAACAATAATAAACCAAAATCGGGCCGTACATCGGGAATGGTTGGAGCTACGGGCCTGGGGAGGGGCTCATTCGCATAGAGCAATTCGCAGGAGATATGCATAGAGCATATTTCGGTTGAAAACAGATTAACGTGCTCTATTCATATCTCCTGAAATTCAATAATCGCTCGATCACCTGTGAAACACACTCCAAAGCTTAATAGAAATTCAAATCATGAACCCAAGCCAATTGAATAATAAACCCCAGTGAAAGAATTTGCTGCGTTTTTTAAAAAAAAAACCAAAATATCTATTTGGATTGATCAGTTGATCATACTTATGTGCCTCCTGAAATTCAATAATCGCTCTATCACTTGTGAAACACGCACACTCCAAAGCTTAGTAGAAATTCAAATTATGAACGCAAGCCAATTGAATAATAAACCCCAGTGAAAGACTTTGCAGCGTTTTTTTTTAATGGTTATCAGAATGCTTCAACCCGTGTATCGGCTCCAAAGCCTTTTAGGAGTTAACTCCAGTATCCACATTACTACATCACTAGGTTACTGATATCAAAACAAAAACAATAATAAACCAAAATAACGCAAATGTTGGCACCATAAATCGGGCCATAGATCGGGAATGGTTTGACCTACGGACCTGGGGAGGGGCTCATTCGATTCCTCGTGGAAATTTCTACAAGAAGAGTCCAAATTTAGGTCGCCTTGACTTTTTTTGAAGTTTTTAGGGATTTGACAAAACTTTGACAACCCTTAAAGGGTACTTTAAATTAAGTGAGAGAACTGGCTCACTGGCAAAATTTCAGCTTTTTTGCTTCAGCCGTTTGGGAGAAATCGTGCGGACGGACGGAAAAATGTTTATTGCGGATTCGGATTCTACACCCTTTGAAACGTAAACCTTGGAATTTTCAGGGGGGTTAGCAAATTTTTTTCAAGAGCAATTACAATGGTTTATTATTGAATAATAAACCAAGGGGGGGGGGGGGGGAGTATCGAAGAACACCCCTTCGATACCCCCCCCCCTGCCCCCCATTTTCAAACATTGGTCGCTGCTTCACGAAATTCTTACAAAAATTTGATGTTGAGGTGATTTTTGGAAACTTCGGTTTGTCTAGTGAACCTCAATTTACCAGAATTAGATAGTAATGGTGAATTATTCAATCGAAAAAATTGGGGATGGGTGGAGTATCGAAGTATTTGCCATGTCAAATTCTTCGGTACTCTCCCTCACGAGAAAACTCTAGTATTTTCGACTACCAATATCTTGTCTCAACCTCTTAACTTTCGATAAAAAAAAGATTTCATCGCTCTATAACTCCAAATACCTGTACGTCCCTCCCCTGTGAATTCCTTTTTAGAGTTCATGGGCGTCGTTAACTCTTTTGCGATAACTGTATTCGAAATTCCTCCTGTTCTCAGTTTTGCGTTTCCGTAGTTCCATCAACGCTCCACAATAAGACACAAAGGTGGTTGCATAATTAATCCTTTTTCCTGCAGCCATTTCACCGCTTCTTCTTCCTCCCTGAGAATCTCCAATAGCGCTCTGAAATTCCACATTTTTAAGACAGGTCGGTAGGTATCGTTAACGCTTTCAAAGAGGAACGCCACTGACGAAGAAATCAAGAGCCGCGAGTACTTCGAAACCTTCACGATAGAACAAATCTCCGAAAATATTACAAACCCTCACCTTCCGTTCAAGGTTCAAAACGCCTTCAAGTCCTGTGAAGGTAAACGGTAAATACCAACTAGTAAGCTTGCCTATCTCTAAACAATTCATAGGAGCGGGGTTGTGAGGACGTGCAGGTATGAGATATAGAGCGATGAAATCCCTTGATCGAAAGTTAAGAGGTTGAGACGCGATATTGGTAGTTGACACGGCAAATACTTCGATAGGGTGTTCTTCGTTACTCCCCTCCATTTTGTCTGTCTGTCTGTCCGCATTTCCTTGTCACAGCTATAACTTCCACAATTTTGTATGAATTTATCTCATGTTTTGAGGGACTATGCGGATAATGTCTCTTGAGGTCCCATACGAATTTCATCTCAATATAATCAACGGTACGCTCTGCGCATGCGCTAACGTTGAATTCTTGAATAAGCTATAATTTTCACCTGGAATGTGAAATATACATTTTCCGGCTTGCTGTCACACACCAAGGATTAAACAGATTTTTAATTTCTAACCGTCTTTCATCTCAAGTAATTACATTTGCTTCAGTCTGGTAAATGTCACAACGAATCTTTAGGAAGTTTTACCAATAACCTCCATCTTTCATCTGACGATTTCTTTATTTTCTATTTTATAATGGTGTCACTCCGATTGTAACGAGAAAGCTGCTGTGCAATCTCATTGGCTGTATTTTTATTTATTTTTTTTTGTAAAAAAGAGGGAGGAGAGGCAAAATGGGATCAATCTCAATTTTCCACAGTCGATATTCCTCCATTAATTTCTCTTTCTTTCAAAATGGCTTATAATTTATTACGTTGTGGTCACCGTTTTTTTGAGGGGTCCGAGATTTTGCCCCTATCCCCGATTAACGAATCATCTGATAATCACAATAGAATTTAGTTTCTAGGGTCTACACGTAGGTCAGCGTTATCAATTTCGCTTGCTCTATCACAAATGTTTACTGTTAATAGTAGAAAACTAAATTATTTTCACGCTTAAGTTCTGAGCTTTTACAAGAAAATTCAGTCGCGGATCGTGTCCAGTTAACCGGTCCAACTCCAGATCGGAATCTACCACCAAACTCGTCGTGGAAAAACGAAATTCCTCATTCCGTAGCGTGAGTCCGCTCATCACGGTTTTTCGTACAAAATCCCTGGAGGCGTGCGAGAGTTTTAACTGAGAATTCATCAGTAGATTAACCCTGAGCCCCGCACCCGGGTTAGCGAGGCACAAACAAGCTTTATCCCTTAGTTGAAGTTGAAGGCGATAATTGAGGGAGTAGTGGATAATCAGATAGTGCCGAGTTGGCGGGCTCCGGGTTCCTAATGAGAAATCGAGTTCCTTACTAGCTTTCCCTTCCACCGGTTCAAGTCGTCTATTTCTCCCAAGCGTTGGCGTTAGTTTCTTGTTAAACTATAAACCCTCAGGGTTCATTGTCTCTAATGTAATATCTCGGTAAATTACGACGAAGGGCCCATTCACTACGGGGAATCAGTAATTTGCGAACATTCGCCGGGTTCAAGTGGAGTTCTCAAACGTGGATTTCATGGCGGATTGAACTCATCAAGTCGGCAATCCTCGGTTTCATTTTCCAAAATCCAATTATTGAATCCATTAATGTGCGGTTGTGCACGTGCCTTTATCACATAACCGTGATATTATATGCCTTACTTTCACAATGTTCAAAGATTGAAGGAAAATTGAGGCATTGACGTGGGAAAGGTGTCAAGTCAAGAAACTGAAATTTTACAGGAGAAGCGGAAATCTATATTTTCACTCTTCAACTCAAAATGTATTGAACAAAGTCGCCAAAAAAAGGCTATGTAACTGGAAACTGGAATTTTCAAAGAAAATCTTGAAATGTTTACTATACAATGTTCAAACAGCGGCTTCATTCCAAATTTCCTCATAGAAAATCTGGTACTTCACATACATGTAATCAAGCATGGCCAGCAAGTGCTTTTTGCCTCCGTGTCTACTAATCCTGTAGCGGAAGCATTGTTTTCACTTTCGGAATGTGAAAATTTTTTTGTCTCCAAAATCAAAAATTCCACTCGCATTTTGCGTTTTAGACGATGTTTCTGAACAATTTTAGTTCCGTGTCTGTCTGTGTGTCTGTCTGTCTGTCCAGCAGACAAATCCTTGTTACGGGAAAAACTGCACGAAGTTATAGTCCGAGCCAATTGAATAATAAGTGGACCCCAGATTTGAAAGGCGAAATTTTCAGGGATTGTGCACAGTTAATATTGTAGATGGTTTCCTATATATTTCATGACCCCCGGATCAATAGTAGCCTCTGCGCATGCGCAAACGTGAAATCCTTTTTAACGCGCAAAAACTCGGGAGTTCTTGACCAATTTCGATGGAATTTTCTACGGACGGGGATTGTTCGGTTTGACGTTCTTCAAATAGTCCCCTATGAGTTTCGGATTCGACTAGTTTTGACCCCGGATCAACTAGTAGCCTCTGCGCATCTAGCGCAAACGTTAAATCGAAGGGAGCTTGCCACAAGCATAACTCCGGGAGTTCTTGACCATTTCGATGGAATTTTGAGACACCTGAAAATTTCAGGGATTGTTCTAGACTTATTAGGATATTTTATAGTTTGTTCAATAGGCGAGTGTGACGGAAATTTTTATTGAATTTTCTCAACGTTATGCTCTGTGTGGTAACAATAAATTTTCAGATAATTCAATGGTTTATTATTGAAAATAAACCAAAAGATAATGGTAACTGGAAACTGGAATTTTTAAAGAAAATCTTGAAATGTTTACTATACAATGTTCAAACAGCGGCTTCATTCCAAATTTCCTCATAGAAAATCTGGTACTTCACATACATGTAATCAAGCATGGCCAGCAAGTCCTTTTTTTGGTTTGGCAATGGCTGGCCGATTCTGAAGCTCTCGAAAAAGGTCCCATTCGAATAACCGTATTAATTAATAGGCCTTCTTTGAATATTTTCCGTTCCTTCCACTGTTCCAACTCGATCAGAGTGAGGCGAGTCTTGATGTTTGGAAAGTCGGCTCTTCATAATATGAAGACATTCTCTGCATCCAGGATAATGTGCTGATTGTCAACCCTGTCGTCTTTAGAGATTTGCCACTGGATTAGCTATGTTTTTGAAATTAGCAGAGAACATTTTGGCGGTTTGGAATGGTTGAGCACACTTTCCTTCACGAATCATGTCTGCTACTTCATCTGGGTCCATAATTTTACACACTTTCTTCTCGATAGCGTCCTTCTCCATGTCTACGCTTCAATTTATGTAATTGGAGAGGAAAAACAAAGTTTGCCATGTTGAGTGTGGCACAAAGCTTTCTCTTGTAGGTAACATGAATACATAGATCATAAAAATGTGAATAAAACTTGAGCGCGATTAACACATTTCCTGCCAAAATCAGATGAAACTGTATAAGGATTTTACACACGCTGATCGATATTAGGTTTTCAGCCAAATTTAAAATTGAAATTGATTCCAAATTTCAAAATTGAAACTGATACGAGGATTTTAGATTGTTCGTTCTCAAGTGCCCTGGACATTTGAGAGCGATTGGAAAATGGTGGTTGGTTCATTTTATCTTTGCGCATGCGCAAATTAATGTGTTGATCTTACAGCGATGCAACTTATAGGGGACCTTCACCAGCCTAACCCACACATTTCTTGAAGATCTCACCAAAATCGCTTGCAGAATGTGGTAATTTGCCTTGTTACATGGATCTGTAGACGGACTGACAACAGACATGAAATATGAGCTGTTGACTGTTGAAAACGGCTCAAATTTGCATTTTGAAGAAAAAAATCCTTTTATTTCCTTATGTTGAAAACAAAGCATCTACCTATAGGGGTAGTCTCGGAAAGAAAATACAATTACAGTACTTTTATCTGTGATTAGATAGATGTATAGTTTATTTACATCATTTTACATGTTACATTCTTCAATTGAATAATAACAGATGTAAGAGCTGGACAGTGTTCTTACTTCTAATTTTTAAAAAGTACCTACCTATAACACTTTATTTACACCACATTAATTATTAAAATTTAAATTCCACTTCTCTGGAATGACGTAATTAATAGACACGCCATTTATATAGCTGCTAATTTTATATAATCATTAATTTTAGTCCATAAAGTACTTAAATGGTTTATCTTTTATCATTTCACAAGTTTCTTTTTTGAATACCTGTTCAATTATTCATCTCCATTAGATTTCCAATTTTTACAAAATGTTTATTAACTATTTGCATGCCTTATTTTTATCGTCATTTGAGCAAATGGATATTTTTCTCGGCAACTTGAGTCTGTATGATTTTGATTGCCGTTGTTAAATAAATGTTGAGAGCGGATACCTGCTGCCCTGAACCTGGTAGTAACTACAGTAGTTGTAGTAGTAGTGGTACTGTTAGTTACTAGTTGCCCGAATCTTGTCGTGCTACAAGGTTGAAGCATTTACTCCTTTTGGCTTAGATGGAGTTATTTGGTCTACGATGATGCGGCCATGTGGTGGTAAGCACCCGTGAAGTTCCTTTTAGCTGCTTTGAGTCGCCTAGAAGCGCCAATTACTTTTATCCTGCGGGTCGAAGCAGTAAATTCTCTCCTTAGCGCTACGACAAAGTGGAATGCCACGACAGAGGTTGCAGTTAAAAAATAAATATACTTAACAAAAAGAGGAAGGTAGAGGTTGACTTATTGAAGTGGGCTTGGTTCTGAAAGGCGGAACAGAAGAGTGCGATCAGAGTAAATAGCGTGCAGGGCGTCTCCCTCGAGGCTAAAGCCGGTAGTTGGCGGTGATGAGTTCGCCGGCGCATTCTCCTTGCTCCCAGGGCCCTTTGAGCGCAGTGATCCTCCACGACCGTTATTGTAAACAATAAACTTTCCCCGAGGTTTGTTCACAGCTTCATCCGTATTAATGGAATCCCTCCGCCCCATCTCAGGCCCATTACATTATACGGCTAAGACCTTTCCTAGCTGCAATAATGTACATATAAATTTAATGTTGTGCCCTCCCCCCTTCCTCCTCGCTTAAGCCTGATCTTCGCGCGATTCATAAGAAGTACGTTACTCGAGGTCCCATGAGTGGTGTCTGGTGGAGATGGCCCTTGGGGTGCAGGACTGAGAGATATCTTTGCTACTTTCCCTGTATTGTTAGTTCGAATCAAGTTAACTATTTCAATCCCTACCATTGCTGGCAATTGAAATTCCAGTCGTTCTTGCTTGCTGTTCGCTTTTGTAGCTCAAGTGCGCTCAATGTATTCATGGTCTTTGTTTTCCGGTAATCCTTCACTTGGCTATTCATCTACCTGGCGACCAACATGTCGGGAGTTATTTTATGGGTTACCTCTATGTAGCGCGAGTTCCTATCCTGTAACGAATGTTGAATACGACAGTAATGTGAATCGTACACGGTACAACTGTTGAAGAACAATTTCTAGGACACTTCTACAAGTTCATCTCTACGTCTTGCAATTCGAAAAGTTCATTTCGGAAGTGAATATTGCAAGCATCAACTGTACCTTGTCTGCTTCCTCCGTCTGCAATGTTTTATAAGTGTAACGCGTTGCCACCGTTGCGACCGCTCTCCTATGTGTTCTATAACTCATTGTTGGCCCATAGTGCCTCTTACCCCTTCTTACGAGGAGGTATTAATTGTATTTAAATCCTTGTCGCAGGAGTCAGAGTTCAACCATCTGTTACAAACACTATGTCTGGGATTCATTGAGAAAACTGGAAAAACCTGTCCAAAATGGTAAAATTTATCTTGAAGGTTCGGTGTGGGCAACTGCCTCTCAACTGTAGGATCTGGAACAAAGGGGATTCCAGAGCAAAATGCAGTTTGTGTAATCTAGCGGAGTTAGGTTAGGTGCGCTATCGCCACTTTAGAGTACCTTATTTCGAGGGATCCGAAATGGCAAAATTATTAGATGGTGAGCATTTATTCATTTTATTGAGTTTTTTGAGCGACGCATTGAACTATCGAAAGTTGTGTTATTTACCTGTTCGACTTGGGTGGGCAGGTTTTCAAGTAATTTTTGACGGCGGATCGATTGGGAGACCAGTTCGAGCTCATCTAACCCAGCAAATCTCATTTTAAGGATAAAAATTGGTGTAAAACTCAATTTTTCAATTTTTAGTTTAGACGAATTAGCGATCAAGGAAAGTTGAGGTTATGACAGGGGTTCAAGATTGATAACATTTAGCAAAATAGTTTGCAGCGTTTTTTCGTGTTTAAATTTTGTTTTCGATCTTACTTTTCTAAAATTGCCATGAATCCCTTAGTTTCCACTAAAAATTAAATGTTCAGGATACCTTTGGGGAGAGGGTTAAAATTCCTGTCTCTTGAATGACTTACAACACATTTTCAGTCAGAAACCCAGAAATCCAGACATGGATTTCAAAAACTATATTTCTAAAAATTCAAAAATTAGGTACCTCGAAACTTTTTGTAATAATATTAGTTTTTGTAGTAGGGTTGTGCAGATCTCCTAAAAACTGCTCCATAAGTTTAGCTTTCTAATGAATTGAATTTTATAGAGAAAATGGGGTTTGAATGTGGAAAAACGTGCGTTTTGTCATTGTTATGGGGCAAGACGGCTGGTATTTGACACCGGGGAAATACTATGGTCCAGGAGAATAAGTCACAATCGGAGAGGTTTCATTGAATCGGCTTCATAGCTCAACCAGTTAGAGTGTGGAAACTAAATGCAAACAAGGAGTAAGGACACAAGTTCAAATTCAGTCATAGCTATCAATATTTTTGGGCCAAGTACCTACACCTCTGTCGGCGAAATAATGAAATGGGTCATTTCAAAATTTTGGTCACATTTATGTCACTAATCAGCACTGCCATCAAATCTCAACTAACTACAGTTTTGTAAGTGTTCAAAATTTTCTCCTGTACATACTCCATGGAAAAGTATGTAAAAGTTGTGCCTACAGGACCCAGGAGAAAATTCCAAAGTCCGTATTTCTCACTCCCTACAGCTGTCACTAACCAGAGGTATACAACTTCCATCGTCACTACTAAGCGAAATATTTATTGGGGCTGTTATATTCACTTACACTACGAAAGAACATACCATCTACAGTAGATATCTGCCTCAGGAAAAAAATGTGATCTTATTAGCCCATTATTTCAATGTCACACGGTTTTTCCTCACTCCCTACAATGTTTTGAAAAGTAGCCCCCAACAGGCAGGAAAGGGTGTTTATGAAGTGTATCCTGTTTTGTGGGCATCCCCTATTCAAGATGGCCCCAACGCTGGTGATTTGATTTTGCCTAGACCTTTCCAGTCAGTTCTACCGGGAAAACCATCCCTGGAGGCAGCAGTGTAGGTTTTTCACCTCTCACTCCCTGCTCTACTCCAATATCATTCTGACTGTGGCAAGTGAAACTTGATCGCACTTGTTGACAATTAGTGTAGTTGTTGGAAGTTCGTTGACAAAATTCTGGTTCAACCAGTTTCAATTGATTTGTGGACTGTAAAGGCGGTGAAAGGCTATAACTTCACTCCCTACAATATCCAGCCAATGGCCCCTTAAATTGTAGGGAGTGAGATCTGCTTGTACCAAGTGAGATTTTGGCAAGGAAACCTTAGTATTTACTGTAGCTAAAATTAAGCTAATTTGTGCTGTTCCACTCACCTAATTTGAAAGATCTGAGTGATTCCCATGGAGGTTGAAGGCTCAGGAGTGGAAAAATAGTAGTATATACCTCACTCCCCACAAAAGTTTTTTTTTCCAAAATGGCGTACCGGCAGTACGGTTCAAGATTATGTGTGCTCACTTGGGTAATATGCCGAAGGGGGAGTTTCGTTTGGGTAAATTCGTGCGAAAGGCAATCTGTTTGGGAAACTTTTCACAACACGTTTGGGTAAAGAAAAACGAACAATGAGAACGAGTTTGGGTAAAAAGTGAAAAATGAAGAATAATACTTTCACCGTTAATTGTCATAAAAACGTATTATGTAAAAAATATGTAGCCATTACCGTAGTGGTAATGTGGTAAGTCGGTATTACTTTGAAAAACGTACAGTAGCCACTTTTTTCAAGTATTCATTCAAGTCCCTATCACTTTGAAAAACGTCCCAACATTGTTGCAGTGATATGAGGCGATCCCTTGTTTCTTTCTTCAGCGGGTTCACCATCCCTTTAGCCAAACTAGACAATTTCAACTTTGATTCCGTTTGAATTTCCTTCAATGCTGAGATGACCTCTGATCACATTCGTACCGAAACGCGCTGTGTTTTGTTTACCTAAACGCGCTCTCGCTCTTCGCCTCATTTCACCACTATTTACCTAAACGAATTCTCCTCATGCCGAAAGAACCACAGTGATTGATTAGGAACAAGAAAATAGATCAAGTTTCAAATTTTTTTTTTTTTTTTTAGAAAAGTCGATAATCAAATGTGACCGAAATTTTGGAATGACCCGTATAACAATTGCTCCAAATAATCATTTCACAGTCCTCCTCATCTCTTCGTAATCCTTTTCAAGCAGCAACACCGAATGCTCTCCCTTCTCCACTCACGAGGAAATCCGCCTTTCATCGCTCGCCTCCTCCCAAAGTGCCTAAATACCTTTTCAATGCCTCCGGGCCCACAACCAAGCGGTCCCTCTTGAAAGAAGTAGGAGGAGAAAAAAAAGAAAAAAAAAATCCCAGTTCAAGTCGCTGGGTCTCCCGGCTATTAGCGGATTTCCCTGGCTTCCGCTTTTTCCATCAGGGTTAAGATTTTCAACGTCCTTTTCTCCTCGGGGGTCATCAAGGGCTCCTTGGGGAAACCTTTCTCCCTCCCACCTCGTCCTTTTACTTCCCAGATTTAGAAAGCTTTTTTTTTTTTTTTCAACCTTATCCCTTTCCGTTCCTTCATCACATTTCCTTCATTCTGCCTCTTTCACTCTCCCTCACTCGTACCACCCTTTCCTTCTCTCTCTCTCGTCGATGTATTCCCCAATCCCCGATCCAATCGGTTCAGAGGGGGTGGCTGCGACTATATACCTTCCTGCCGGCGCTTGAGCCCTTTTCTGACTAAATTGACCGCGGAACAACTCTTTTTTTTTCTCTCCGGCCGTTTTATTTTCTACTTTTTCCCCTCTTGCTTCCCATGGAATCTGATCCTTCTGCATCCATCTGTATATTATACTATACTCCGCGTTCCTTTCGAATTTAACGGCCCTTCACACTCTCGTGAGTCCCCCATAAAGAGATGTAGACAAAACTTCATACTCTTAGTGTCACGTCCAGGAAACTAATAGAGAAGACTCAGAAACACTAAAAGCTATACGCTATTCTTGTTTAGACTGAGTAGGGGCGTAGAATGATCCCTGCGAGAGGCCGCTACAGACAAAATCGACCTGCTCCTTCAGAACGAGTGCCATTCGTCACATTCTTTTTCGGTGCACAGAAGATCAATGGCATACTCCGAGAGCTCCATGACATCCTATCTTGGCATCCCCAAACACAAGAAGTTTTCTCTGAAACACCACGTGTTCCCTACAGGCAAGGGAAAAAGATTGGCGAGATTTTGTCTCATCGACGCTCGGATCTGCTGCCAGAGGAATCTCAGCAGCCAGGGACACATCCTTGTAGAAGGCCAAGGTGTAGATTGTGCAATCTGGTGATTGAGGGCTCTACTTTCTCCTCCTCGAACTCCAATCAGTCATACAAGTGCCGGGGTTCATCAGAGTGCCAATCTATGATGTGTGTTTATCAACTTATCTGCAAGAAATGTTCGCCCCCACAAGCCTTTTACGTTGGCAAAACCACGACGCCTCTCAACATTGTGATGGATATGGTTAGTTGGCCCCTTCCCGATTTTAGATTCCGACGCCTTCAGAGATGAACCGGACGCCTGCAAGCGTCTGGGTCATCCTCTGAATTTGCGGAGCATTATGCATCCACCTGCTCGGAAGGGGCAACTATACCATTCCATCTCTTCACAACATCCGGATGAACAACCACAGGGCCTCAGTAAGCCAGACCCGGCAGCTTCCTGTAGCCATCCACGCTCAGACCCATCAAGCCTCATTTGACGACTGCTACGGCGTAAAAGTTTTACGCACCATACCAAAGGGGAATGATCGGCTTCTTCAGCAATCGGAGAGGGCACACATACGAATTTTGGGAGCCAAAAAACCACCTGGGCTCAATTTAAATCAATAAAGTGCAACGTGCTGAGAAATGAGGCAAGGAGAAAAAATGGATACAACCCGAAGATCAATTGTTCACGCTGTGCCGGTTGGTTATGCAAAGCATCATCGAAGAAATCAAGCAACCAATCCCACAGCAACAACCTGTTGTATTCATTCTTGTTTCTCCTAAAAGTTTTGAAAAAGGCACTACGCCGAAATATCAACTATATTCTTTCTTCTTTATTTGGCAAATTTATAAGTATCTGTATATATAGATATAATAAAAGGTATACTGTGCGCAAATGAAATGAGTTATTCCTAATGAAAAAGGAGCTCCTTGGAAGGTGAACAATAAGTTCAAATTAATTAAATAAATTTATACTAATCAATATTAAATAATGAGCGGAAAATAAATAGAATTCTTGGTAATTATTACCTTTTGCCTCAAATTGGTGACAAATAAATTATTAGTAGTAAGGAATGGAAAGTCTGACCGTTTAGATGTTCGACCCCACAATGTTCAGTGCAGGAACTCACCACCCAACGATACCACGTGGCATCGAGATAAATCTACAAACGGGAAGCTCCCGATTTTCGCTGTGGTAAGCCAAGGAAACCCTGGACCCAAGCGCACCAAGAAAGACTTGATGACGACGGGAAGCGAGAATGCGTGAGAGATATTCGTTGTCACGAGTGATGTGGTGGTTCTTCTTTCTGGACGAAAAGCTGCAAATAAAAGAAGAAGAGTGTTGTAATTCATGGTCATGGTGTCCAGAACTCTCTGCATACATTTGACAGCTCTCAATATAAACTTACGTCGATCGATGACTGTTCGATAAGAAGAAATCTTCGAATGAAGAGGAATCCTGAAGAACAGGGAGTACAGGTGATCCACGTAGGAGCGCACCAACCAAGATGGCGAAAGGTTCCAGCTAACGATTGGATAATTTGAGAGGAATGTATTGTTTTCAGAGCCAACTGATTGCTGGGAAAGCCAGAAGAATCTTGGGCGCGGATGAAGAAGAGGGGGTGCTGAAGTTTCATTAGTTGACACGGGAGTTCAAACATGATAGCGATCATCACTCGCGCACCTCACAACATCACGGTGACACTTAAATTATTATAATTATAATACAATATAAGGTCCATCTATGACTCAAGAAATTACTGTTATTGTATCGCTGACTTCTATTGCCTTAGCAATTCTAATACAGTAGAGTAGTTTCTAATTCAGTTTACTACGTATATTTTACAGCTTTACTTACTTAAAGCCGAATTTAAAGAATTAAAACTTGTCACTTCTTTTAAAATTTCTATTTCTTTTTTAAGACACCAAATATGATCACGTTTACTTTGAAGATGTGGGACGATCCCAATACAAGAGAGAAACAGGTGGTACTTAACTAGAATATAATGAAAATCCAAAACAACCAGTCCACCAAGAAAGAAATGTTACTGTTATACATCTTGAAACGCTGCAAATTCTTTCACTGGGGTTTATTATTCAATTTTATTCATTTGGCTTGCATTCATGATTTGAATTTCTATCAATCTTTGGAGTGGGCGTGTTTCACAGGTGATGAAGCGATTATTGAATTTCAGGAGATATGCATAGAGCTCGTAAATCTGTTCTCAACCAAAATACCTATTTGGACTGATCAGTTGATCATATGTTCGCCTCCGGAAATTCAATAATCGCTCTATCACCTGTGAAACACGCACACTCCAAAGCTTAGTAGAAATTCAAATCATGAATGCAAGCCAAATGAATAAAATTGAATAATAAACCCCAGTGAAAGAATTGTAGCGTTTTTTCTATGGTTATCAGAATACTTCAAACCGTGTATCGGCTATAAACCCTTTTAGAAGTTCACTCCAGTATCCACGTTCACTACATCACGATGTTACTGCAATCAAAATAAAAACAATGATAAACCAAAAAACGTCTGCCAAGTGGGTGTGGCACATAGCTTCCTCGTATCCATAACATGACTGTATAGATCATTGAAAATTATTATTGACTAAAGAACTTCGTTCAATTAGGCCAAGTAAATATTGAATTAGGGCCAATTTATTGTTAAGCAGGAGCATAACTTGAGAAAATAAAGGTAGGCATGTTCAACTATTGAACAAACTATAAAATATACCAAATCCGAACAATCCCTGAAAATTTCATCGAAATCAGTCATGAACTCCCAGAGTTATGCGCGTAACAAGGATTTCGTTTGCGCATGCACAGAGACTACTATTGATCCGGGGGTCATGAAACTTATAGGGGACCATCTACACCCCAACCCGCACAATCTCTGAAAATTTCATCAAAATCGGACTATAACTTCGTGTAGTTTTGCCTGTAACAAGGATTTGCTGACAGACACACAGACAGACACGGAACCAAAATTGTTCAGAAAGGTCTAAAACGCGAAATGCGAGTGGAATTTTAGATTTTGGAGACAAAAAAATTTTCACATTCGGAAAGTGAAAACAATGCTTCCGCTACCTTGGTAGACTCGGAAGCAATAACGCAAACGTTGGCAGCATAAATCGGGCCATACATCGGGAATGGTTTGATCTACGGACCTGGAGAGGGGCTCATTCGATTCCTCGTGGAAAGTTCTTCAAAAATAGTCCAAATTTAGGCCGCCTTGACTTTTTTTTGAGGTTTTTAGGGATTTTAAAAAACTTTGACAACCCTTAAGATCTTTTGCTTCAGCCGTTTGGGAGGAATCGTGCGTACGGCGTACGGACGGAAAATTTTTTATTGCAGATTTGGATTCTACACCCTTTGAAACGTAAACCATGAAATTTTCAGGGGCGGTTAGACTTTTTTTTCAAGAGCGATTACAATGGTTTATTATTGAATAATAAACCAAAAATTGAAGCTGGAATTTCATAACACCTTCTCCATAGCATAAGATTTGGTCTTTCCTTAGGGAGTAGCATGAGATGTATATCAAGTGTATTTACTCCTCTGTATCCTGGAATGAATGCTTTAACAAAACAATTCAACTACAACACCAATATATTTTGTTTCGCGTGAACCCTTCGCGGATTCGGGAGTTCCCGTTTAAACGAGAGGTAGGAACAAAATGGGATTTAAACTGGGGGTTATAGGAAATCCTTTTTCGACAAAAACAACCTCATGTTTTACACTGGGCTTGGTTCATCGGGGTACCTAACTCTCTATGGGAATTATGATCAGACCATGAGAATGCCCACGTTTGTTGAAATCCTTCGTTCATTGTGTTGCACTTTGTTTCAGATGGGAATTTATTCCTGCTTTCCTCTGGATGCGCGCGGCCGATTTAAATCAACCTAATATGGAGCATCAGGCGCTGCGAGATCGTCCCTCTGCCGTTGTTTAATTGATGGCTCCGTAATTACTGCTGGGATTCGCTCATCTGCACCTACCGCCGGACCTAAAGAGGTTTTATTGCTAATCAAATCCAATGATTGGTTTTCAGGCTTTATATTATGGGCTTTGCACTGGTTTCTGAATTGCTTTATAACGCTCACCTCGTTATAGGTTTTCACCGTTTCCACGATATGGGGTTTAATTTTTTTCGAGGGGCAGGTCAATTTTTTTTAGGTTGCCTTAATGGAAGCTCCGCCTGGACTGGAACAGATGCCATCGAAGTTTCATCCCCGACTTCTCCTGTTTCGTGTTGGTCATGAACTTTGAGCTTGGACGAATGAAGATTGGTGATCGGATGTCCACACGCTGATTGGTGATGTTATTATAATGAAGCGACTCGTACATATTAGAATCATAAGATATCAGCAACTGAACCTCACAAACATGGCTTTGTCTTATGATGTAAGTGGGCATACATGTCCACATTCCTGCACACTCCCAAGTAGTGGAGTAGCTCTTGATGTGAATTAGAATCATGCATCAACTATTTAGTAATTATTTATTGCATCAATCGTTATTCCACGGACTCGCTATAAATTGTTTCCTATTCAACAGTATCTGTTAAAAGTGTTTTTAAAGATTTAGAAAGTTTTTGTTGTTGCTATCTTTCTAACCAGTGGAGGTTTGTACTTTGTTTTTCTATTGTTTGAATGGATCATTTTTGTAGGATGGAAACTGACGGAGATATAAAAGTTAAGACCCTGCATCAACAACGAGCCAACTTCAAAAACGTTTTTTTTTTGTTGCTGCAAGGTCTTTAATTCCCTGACAGTGGCTCATTTGTGAGCATACACTATGGCAAATTATGGAATGACCCAGCCATAAGATTAGGATTAATTCCATGCGAAAAGGTCAGTTAACACTCGTTATCACGCAGTTTCTTCCCTACCCTCCTAATAATGTAATTTCAGGTTGTCCAACTAGTTATTTTCTTGGGAGGACGTACGTGTAACGGAAAATGCATCGTTGGATTCGCCGCATATCCATTTCAGATCGAGGAAATGACCTCACCGTACTGAAGAGTAAAGTAAGCTGGTCATAAATAGTCCATGTTTCTTTGCTTGTTGTTACAGATTCATAACGAACGGTAAACGCACAAGAAGACGAAGACATCACTGAAGTACCGTCATCCTTTCGTTCGAAAACAATTTTGTATTAAGTAAATAACCACTTTTGCTGTCTACATTTTGTGTGTCTCTATTCAGTTGACAGATCTATTCCTCCGATCCTAGTGAAATCATCTCTCCATTCGTGGACTCAGTAAGACTCTTGTAATGTTAACCTTAATTCCAGCAATTTTCCTCCCATCTGTTCGCTAATATTGTTCTCTCCCACAGCGCCTCAATTTTTAATATATTTCTTTTCAGGACACATATTTCATGATATGATATTTTCAGCGTTAGTTTCTGACGTCAGCTTTCAGGTCGTTTCATTGAACTTCTCTGCTGTGATCTACCCAAGTACTTCATCAAAATTCAGCTTCAGATCTTCCTATTGACTGCTGCCAGACATCTTTTGCCTTAAATGTTCACCTCTGTTACAGATCTGCCTCATCTGATTGGTGTCGCGCATCGCATGGTTCTTAATTATGTTTCTTCCAGGATATAACTTTGTAGTTGTCTGTAACGTAGTTTTTCGAACGTTGCACTCATTTTTGAACTGGTCATACATTCATTTCATGGTACCGTTTATGTGATTCGTTCAGTTACGTTCGATATTCACCGCCAATGCCTATAAATTGAGCTTTTTCATTTTATATGATGTGATTCCTCAGTTCGAAACGGCTATTCTTGCGTCCCCGTGGCTCTCTCTGAAGGGCTGAACATCAAACTGAACACTGCCGTCAAACAGATCCGCTACACCACCAAAGGGGTTGAAGTCACCACCTCCAAAGGAAGGAATTCTGGGAACAGCGTTACGTACTCCGGTAAGCGATCGAACGTGCACCAGACGTATAGGAAATGTTTTGAAAATTGGAATAAAAGTTGTTAACTGGTAGAACGTGGGTTTTTAAATAAAACAATTTTCTGAAAATTAAAATAAAACTTCAAAAAATTATGTTCTGGGAACGGATAGAAATAAAAAGCTGCTCGGTTTCATTTTGCCTCACTTCTTATGTATTTTTACCCCATTTTTGTGTCATACTCAGCGAATCCCTCCCTGTATACGATATATAGGTATATCAAGCCATTGTTGAAGCAAAATTTAATGGGTAACTAAAAATATAATATATTTAATTATAAATACTATATTTATAACTTGTTAAGCTGCTACTCTCTCTCTTATTATTGAAAGTAGAATGTTAACAAGTTGGCTCTGTTAGTTAACTGACGGTATTACATTTTCTTAGGGACACCTTTTACCGTTAGATCAGTAGGTCTAAAATCAATTCCTATTGTTAGTCCAGTGAACGAAACAAGTGTTGAGGGGTGACGTAGCTGAATACCATGGCACTTTTCCTGCACCACACTCCACGCCATGACACGGTAGCAGCCATAACCGTGCCATTAGGCGCCACTGTTTTTAGCTCAAATACCGCTTGCCGTAGGTCGTTTCTATCGTACTTACTTTTCTTAGCCCTCCTTGAACGCTGCCACTTACAACTTGGACACAAACACACACTCATCTTTTTCACGGATTCAGTCTGTCACGGGTCTGTGTGCAGTTATTTTTTCTTCTCATATTTGGGTTGTCCGACACCCTTCTGGATCAATTGTAATAGTCGTCTCTCTAAATGACGTCTGAAAATGTGCAACTAAAAAAAAAACACTATAGGACCGCGTAAAGAAAATAAAGAACAAACATCCTTGAGACGTTTTATTTGTATGTTCAACTGCCGGGGGGATGAAGATTTTTCTAGAAGCTTTCCCTTGTATATCTAAAAGAAAACATCTCATTGAAAGTGGATAACAGAAAAGGAGAGATGGCGGGGAAAAAAAAGAAGAAATGAGAAACTCGGAAATGTAAAACAGGGTCCTTCACGGAGTCTTCAAGCGCGCTCTTTTACTGTCATAACGAGGAAATATGGGGCAAGGGCTTCCAACCTTCCACTCCAACCTCTCAACGCTTCCGTGGGCTTTTCAGGGGCGTAATTAATATGGTAAACCACTTCTAGTTTTAGAGAAAACTGTTCCAGTTTTTCAGGCCGAGCTAAAAGAAGAAGTTATTCCCCAAAATACGTTATTCTGACCTTCATGTTGTACCTTATTCAAAGTGCTTGCTTTACTAATAAACCAACCTCTTCTCATTTTCCTCTCAAAGGATTCTGCGTAATTTCTCGTGGGTAATTTCATCTTTTCGTTAACCAGGAGCCACTGTTGCTTAATGGATTTAACTGGAAATTACTTCGGAGTTGGTGCCTATCCAGGTAGGTACGTTTGGGCAGAACGTAGCACCAGCTTCTAATTAGCTCGTAGAGGGCCGTATTTGTCCAAACAAAGCCTTAATTTTAGTTTCTGTAGAAACGTACAAGGTGGAGGAGTTAAACGTATCACACTACCATTTCATATACCAACTTGGATATGCATCTCCACATAACCAGCTCTAAACAGGGAAAAGAAAAAAAACACAGAGTAATACGTGCACTACTTACCATTATGTTCTGTCTGGCCACCCATGTGATTTTTGTTTTATTAAATCCCTTTGCAATTTTGAAGCGAAAATTGTTTATAACCTCCCTGCGGCCACACCTCAAATATTTGTCATTCTACGTTTCAAGTTATGTACATTTCAAATCTGAAATGTCCGTTAGCCGTACTGACCAAGGCGTTGAGCTTGATGTGAACAATCCGTTCTTTCTCTCATGGACTGTACTAGTGTCCTAGTTGATCCTAACCTCTATTTAGCCCGATTGCCTCAAAAACATAGATACGGACCAAAAACCTGGTCAAAAAGGTTGCTTTTCAAGGTTTGACAGATGAGGCTGACATTGGCAAGTGGGGTGTCGTTTTTCAAGCGGTTTTGGGCGCAGAATCGACTAGAATAGGTCTCAGATCCGCAGGAATTCACTCACAGCAAATAATCGCGATTGCTGAACCTAATAGTGTCCCCCAAACCTCACAATGATACCAGGAGTCACGCATTATAAAGAAAATAAACTCAGAATCGGTAGCGTGTTCTTTCTTCTGTCAAGTACATCAACTGTACTTCCTCTTAATCCCTCATTGGTCATTGCTCATCTCTTATGAGCTCAACATCAAAACTATTTGCAGTAACTATCAAACGTTCTTTACAAAAACTTATTACAATCTGGAAATCTTTGAAGGTGCAAGACCGTTAGTGGCCTCCCATGATGACATACTCTTCTCGTAGGATTTACTCCAGAAAATTCGCTTAGTACCTATTTATCATGTTATTTTCTTCAGTTTGGATTACTTTCCGACAGCATAATTTGTTCCTTTTCTATTCATCTGTCGCAACAAAGACGATAACTATTATCGCTGTGGTTGGTTATTATTTTATGAGACGGCTCAAGTTTTTCTTTTCTTGCTTACTGTTTTTACGTTTAGTTCCCGTACTGCCAATCATTACGAATATCTCTTTTGCCGCTCCTGTCAAAATTGTTTGAAAAATAGTAGTACCAAACCATCACTTTCGTTTGAGACATAAACATTCAACTATTAATCAAGTGCATCGAATCACGCATACTATAAGAAGGAGCGTTAGAACAGAAAAAAAGTTCGTTCTACTATATTTTTATGTGTGCTCCAAGCATTTGTGACAATCTTGGTGATTTTCGTGATTCAATTTTTTTATTTTTGTATAATATAATATAATTTGGCATCATATTATGATGTGCGTATACTGATATGGATAAGGGTTATTCTATATCTACGATCGTACCTAGATAGGCTGAAAGTATGTACAGAAAGTAAAACTGATTAGGTGTATTTTCCGAGAATAGAAACAGACATGGATATTTTTAAATTTTCACAACGAGAGAATCTCGATGACTCCGAGACCCCGGTGGGTTCTTTCGATACGGTTCGAGTTACAGTTCTCAAACCAATACCATGGAATGGTCCGAGACTGTTAAAAATTCGACGAAGTATGGCACAAAGGACTTCAATTCAAACTAAGAAAATGTTTGCCATCATGCCTTTCTTTTGGTTTTCTACGTTACTGATCGTTACTTCAGTATAAAACAAGAGGATGCTTACTCTGATCTGCAAAAATTAACATAGGAGTTTCATAGGGTAGTGTGTTGGGGCCGGTACTTTACCTACTTTATACTAGAACTTAGCAGAAGTGGAACGTAATACAACATCTACATTTGTTTTGACACTGCTGTGTTGGTAGTTGCAGAAAACAAAAATGAATCAGTTGATAATCACAACGAATCATTAGTAATATTCCACAGATGGGCAAGAAAATGAACAGTTAAAATGACGAACAGAATTAGTACGTGAAGACTTCACCAATAAAACTGTACTACATCCTGGCTTTTATGGACGGAAGGATCATCTCTAACTGTGAAGGATCTGTGGGTGACGCCAGATGCCAAGCTGAAATGAAAGAACGTGTATAGATAAAGCTGCGGAAATACCCGCACCCCTTGATATGAAATATTTCAAAATGTTCTGGCTCATAGGCAAACGATTCTCAGCTGTCCACTTCAATACGGACTAAGCCACTCGCGACGAAGTTATGGAAACCCATTTCAATAAAAACTGAGTAAAATAGAACGTTGTCTATTCGCTGGAACAAAGTTTTGTGGAAAGTTGTCGATGCACCTTGGTACATTCGTGACGAAAATCTTCATAAATATTTGAAAATTGTAAGCGTCGCTGCTACAATGAGAAAATTTGCCCTGGGAGCTGCTAAGGGGCCACGTGAACACAGAGGCTTTCCATATCCTTTTCCAAAGAGGAGCCGTTCGAACCAACGCTTGTCGTATGAAATGACTTATCGAGGATGAAGTTCCAACTATATTTATTAGAACAAAGGAAACTCTTGTTTTGTACATGGGGACTGCTTATTAAATTGAAAGTATTAGTTGAAAGAAGTTGTTGAAACTAGCTTGTTTGAAATTTGATGACATTTTAAACATATCATAGGGGAATTATCATCATTTTTATTACAATAATCAAATTAATTTTCAACAAAATAACTATTTTTCAGGTGACGTGTGTCTCTGCACTCTCCCTCTTGGTGTTTTGAAACAGTCGGCGACCATTGGTGTTCAGCCTGTGCCGAATTCCGTTCAGTTCTCCCCGCCGCTCCCCGAATGGAAAACCAGCGCCATACAACGTCTCGGCTTTGGCAACCTCAACAAAGTTGTTCTTTGTTTCGAAAAACAATTTTGGGACCCCGCCTCGAATCTTTTCGGTCACGTTGGAAGCACCACAGCAAGTAGAGGTTCGTTGATCCTGTTGAAAAATAATAATGATAAAATAAATGTTCTCCAGCAGGTTGTTGAAACTAATTGCAGTTAAGCTTTGGTTTTGATGTACTTTTTTGGCTTTATTTCTTTGAGGGAATAAATATTCATTAAAATGAAAGTATGAAAACGTTAATCTCAAATAAGCCATTGTGGTCTTTGTAGCATACAATTATTTACGTGAAAACTGGGTAGGGAATCAAAAAATTCATTTTAATTATCGATAAAATGGGAACAGGATCAAATAGAGAGAAAATGTTATTATCGAATAGTGTAAATTTTAACGAAAGAAAAGTCCAGCTTGAGAATTTTCACTCTGACAAAGGGCAGTAGTTTTTTTTGTATGATTAGTAAAGTTTCTAGCTACGGTGATGTCAACGGCTAATGGCTGGAGGTGTCTCTTCGCCCATTTTCCTTCTCTGAATTCACAATTTTTGATAATTGCAAATCAACAGGTGTCAAAATGGTTATTTCTTGTAGACTATGACTGCTTAAGAATAGGTTTGAATTCAAGATATTTCAGTAAGTCAGCTGTGACAAAGTGTTTACTGTAGGAGGGAGGCCATTGAAAAAATCTGCTCCGATAATCCAGTTGGTTCTACCCTTGTTTCTTTTTCTTCAGTATCTTGTTGACTCATTCTTATTTTGGTAGTTTGATCCTGGAAATCTTATCATTCACTGATGAAAATGGAGGTTCAAATAATCAGAATATTTCGAGGCTCCTTACAAACATTAAACTTCATTAATCATTGAAATTGACTATAGTGTCGCATGAAGGTATCAGTGATGATAGTTTGATACATATTGGGTTTGTATTGTGGAGTCTCTCATTGATTTTTTGAATCTGGTGAATTTTAAGTTGTAGGTTCTAATTGTATGTTTATTGTATTTCAGGAGAACTCTTCCTGTTTTGGAACATTTATAAAGCCCCTGTGTTGACTGCTTTGGTCGCTGGAGAAGCAGCTGCCATCATGGAGAACGTTAGTGATGACGTTATAGTTGGCCGGTGCATCGCTGTTCTCAAAGGGATTTTCGGAAACAGCAATGTCCCTCAGGTAAATGGTTTTTTTGAAAATGAGATCGTTAGTGATTAATGACTTACGACTTTGCTAGATAAGCTATCAACCAGGAGACATAGTTTGGTAGGAAACTATGTTTGGTCCTTTCTTCCAACAAAAACGAATTTTCAAGCCAACTAGCACTACGGTTCATAAAACGTCAAATTTTGTAAAAATGTCTGACTCCGCATGTATCTTCTCATGCTCATGTTCATGAACGAGAACAACACCTTGGTACTTGGCATCCCAAAGGCTTGCAGCCACATCCACCTGGCACCAACCTGTCAGCAGATTCAACAACAATCGCTAAGCTTGGTGTAGATTGCTGAAAATTCTCCGAACCTGACTATTCCATAATTCATGGACAATTATGTTGCTGCAACATCTTCAAGGTTTTCTTGAGACTCTGACAAAGATGAAAAACTGTGCTTTTTCACTTTTTCTGGGATAATATGGAGGGTATGATACTGGCTATTAGTGTAGCAGCATTGAACCCTTACGCTACCAGTAGCACATCATCCAAAGCTAAGTCAAAATGTTTGGTTAGTAAATACTGCATTCTCAAATGACCATTATCACTGAAGTTCACGTAGATTCCAGCTCAGCCAGTTAATTTCCTTATTGCTGCGGATTGATGATTAAACTGGCCATAAACCTCCACTTCAAACCAACAACTTGTTGAACAAACTGACAATTGGATCCTTTCTAAATAACAGTCTCACCGTTTCCCTACCACTTGAGAAATGTGGGAGATTGTTTCCTCGTATTTCCTTACTCCTCAGACATGCATTGTTAATCGTGATTCCCAACGGTGATGTTCACTAAATTGATTTTATTTGTGCGATAGTACGTAACATATGGTTTAGGATGTAAGCAGCTATCAACTAGACCTGTTTTTAATGTTAGCATCTCCAAATCTTTGAGAAATTGTTGTATTTCCCAAAGAAGAAATTTAGCTAAGGAACATTAAAGCATGGACTAGACAAGGGACTATTGTAATATTCAATTAGCTAGAAGCAATTCATAAAATAGAGTTCATGAATTTGCCTAGATCCTTTTTAATAGTGTTGGGCTTGTGATAGGGACTTTGTTATATTCGAAGTTTGTACAGTCCTTAATTCTTCTTGATCCGCAAAAGAGACAATAAAGTTACCAACTCTTCACAAAGTACTGAGCAGACAGACTGTTTTCGAAGTAACTTTGCATAAGTATGTGCTTTATTCTGAAATGAAGAAGATGCCTTTCCGGTAGTATATCACCCTGGCTAAGAAGCTTCTTGTTTGAGGCTTGTATTTGTAAAATGACTGGAGCAGTCATACTAAGTTCTGATGGTGGCATTTAAATATTATCATGCCGGCTGGCGAGTCTGCCGTACATCTTTTGGTATCAACTTCTGCTGTGTTGTCAAACTAAGACACACCCGTAGGTGGCTTCATAATCCGGGAGATTGTGACCTCATTGAAAGAGGGCCAGCTCCTGCACCGTTTGACTGCTCAATGGACCACTTTTTTGCTGCAAGGCTCTTTGTTCTACAAGAAAGGCTTCCCTCCATCCTATAGATAGTACATCATCTTGTCCATGTGTCGACCACACCTTTTATTTAGATATATGTAGATCAAAGACTAGGGTTTTGGGTTGGTTATCTTCATGATTAGTGCTTCTGTCATCTCATCTCCTCGTAAGTCTCTCTTCCATTGTAAACTGGAAGAGTGATTGTAGTTTCTTAATTTGTGAAGTTTTTATTACATTATAAGTTTTCATTTTATCTATTTCCTCTTTAAAATTGTCGATTCTTTTCATCCTTTCTACTCCAAAATATTACTGAAAATAATAAACCCGCAGGTAGAGAATGTGGTGAGGTCTACCACTACCATTTTTGTGTAAGATGCACCCATGAATACAACTTGAAAAGAACACTATTCTCAATAATTTGTTCATTTTTGTTGGAATTCTATTATCCTATTAATCAAGAGAGTTCGAGCAATTGCACCAGTTTCCTTATTGTGTCTAAAAAATATAAATGATGCGAGAGAGAAATATAAACCATATTTTGGGGGATACTTGGAAGTTGAACTGTGTTTGTTTGGAAGTGAATCTTCAAAACAGTCTGTCTTAAAGTTTGCTTTAGTAGTGATAAAGAAGTGAAATAGTTAGTCCCGAAGGTTAGCCTCTGCTTTGAAGAATCGAGGAAAGTTTCCTTCCATCATATTTCAAAACTAAATTACCTCTTTTGCCACTGCTTCATCTTTAACGAGAAACTGAAAATAGATTTCGCTGATGAAATATCCTCTCCATTGCTTATAAATCCATTATCTTTTATTTATGTTTTTGTATTACGGCACCTTATCTTTTACTAAACCAACTTAAATTGATGGTTGTTGTGATTCTTATTTCTTGAGACTGTTATCTCCCCTCTTTAATGTTTTTAACGTTCAATCTTTTCATTGAAAAAATCATTGAGCAATTTCGTGTAACAATATGAAAACCGTTGACTCTCTCAGTTTCAAGCGTTTTAAACACAATTCAATGGTTATGTAAATAATTTAAGTTGCTCCTTCTACGAATCCTCCAAACATCTCGATCTAATTTTTCTCTGATTTTGATAAATAGTTCCAAGTAGTCTACAATTGTGTAGTATTAGAATGCGTGCACGTCCTTGAATAATTATTGATTGACAATATTTCTCAGCGCGTTGTTCTGGAATCTTTAAATGATGTCTCGGTTTGGTTGAGCAAAAAAAAACCTGTTCAACTTGGTAATAGACTCATTTGCCAACTGCCAAAATCGCTGTACCATCCGCGAAGGTGGCCGTGGTGATTATTTTTATTTCTGGCAGATCACTGATGTACAGAACACGCCTGATTCTTCAAGAAATGTTCTGATTTATTTGGCAAATTTCTTGATAACAATTTGAAAACCACTGATTAAGCTTTAAGACGAGCTTTCTGAACACGATAATTCATTGATTACGGAAATATTTGAATGTGCTAAGGCTAAACTAATCGGCTTCAACCAAATCAGATGTTTTCTTTAAATTCCGAGTCTATTAAGAAAATAGAAACCTAACTTCTCGTTTGTGATATAGTAGAAGTTATTTAATACTGTTGTTCCTGGTTTACGCCTAATACTTTTTTGTTTTGTGTATTTATATCTGGGTTTATCTTTTTTAGCCTAAAGAAACTGTTGTGACGCGCTGGAGGGTCGATCAGTGGGCACGTGGCTCCTACTCCTTTGTTGCTGTTGGTGCCTCAGGGACTGATTATGATGTGCTGGCAGCTCCTGTGCTTCCTCAACCCCAAAACCCTCAGGACAAAACCCCTGTAGTTCCACGGCTGTTCTTTGCAGGTACTTTGTCCATTTTATTCCCGCTGTTTGTAGTTGAACATCTCGGAATATGTTTCAATGGTTGTTGGTTAACTGGAGTGAATCACGTATTAGTCGTTTGTACGTGCTGATGACGATTTTTCTGGGAACACACAAAGACATATTAAGACAGTTCAATCTGGTCACTGGTTCAGTAGCGTGTTCGCCAAAGGATCAAGCGGAAATCGTATCAAAACGACCAGATTCCACCGTAAGTCTTCCAAAGACGCTTTTACCAGATGGATATATTTCCCCCTATACCAATAATTCAAGAATTATTCTTGAAGTAAATGTTCAAAGCGCGATAATTCTTTCATTTGAATAGTAGCCCCACTTGAAAATCAAAAGGAAACTTATACCGTACCAACTTGACTTCTTATCAACTTTCTTTTACTGTTTTATTGACAGATCCTGATCCAAAATGTCGTATTTATTATTATGTAATGTGGTATTACCAGCCCATTGCTAAGTACGCGTTCTCCTTAGTTTCCTAGGTGTTCCGCTGCAAACCACCAAACCCTAATTAATTATTCCCTAAACTTTGTAACGTTTTATTTGATTAAAACCTTATGCTCAAAAGGTACCACTTATGACAGAAAGGAAAAAAAAAACCTTACAATCCATCTCACATCATTATCTAGGAATCCTTTCATTTTCACCACTTTCGTGAAGGGGCATCGTTAAAAAATAAACCCTGTTTTGTAGACTAGGTTTTTTTTCTTTAAATAGAGCGTTTATTTGTTAATATATCAACTGGTTACAACTGAGGTAATATACAGGCAACTATCTAGATATTTACTTCACATAAATTCCGCAATATTTATACGAGTGATAGTCCATTGACAATACACCACATGTCAGCTTCACATCAGCATCCAAGGTCCAATGGCTTGGTCCTTTTCAGGCGTCGGTTTACTTGGGAGTTGTCGAAAAGCCTAATGGCTTCTGGGTTGGTATGAGCAAGAAGCCTCTTTTCGTAGTTCCTTGCGTATCTTTTAATGACATCGGTGACTCTTTCGATTTTGAGATCCTTGTGGAGGTCATCATTACGAATGTACCATGGAGCATTCACAATACTCCTTAGTAAGTACTTTATTTTGGAATGTTTGCACCATTTTCAAGTTACTTTTAGCTGTGCATCCCCATAGCTGAATACCATAGGTCCAGATATGCATAAGTACTGTTTTGTATAACAGCAATTTATTGTAGACTAGGTGAACATCAATTTCGACTTTCTTTCTCCAATTTTCAAACAACCACAATTTATCACTGAATTATATATCTACCTTAAACATCGAACGATTATTGCCAATCCAACATAATAGGAAAACTATATCGGGATCTCAGTTTCTCCAAGATATCACATGAAGGTTTCGTTTTAAATTATGTTAACCCTAGCGTTTCCCACAAAGAGCTACGCACCCAAGGGGAAGATAATTAGCCTGTTCAGCAATTTTCGTTTAAATGCCTTGGGAGCATGCGAGCAAGGCAACCCTCAGTCCTGACGTAGTCTTCTCACATCGAAGGCGTGTTTCCTGTGTTAATAAAGTTTCCCTTTTTTAAAAAGACTTCCTTGAACTAACCAAATTTAGCTTTGGAGGTCATAAATTGTATATGTAGCTACAAGCATTCTGACAATTAGTAAACTTTATTTTGACATTTAAAAAGTTAACTTTTAGACATTTTTCAAGACACCATAAGTAGCCTACCCACAAGCTCAAAAAACATCGGAGAAATTATATATCGCATCGTTATCCTCGAACTCAGTCACTTAAATTCCTGCGGCCGACTTAGATGTGAACTCGGTAACCTCGTGATTGAAAGTGGTGAATAAACGTCGGTTAACACCTCCCAGTCCTGACGTAGTCTTCTACAAATGTGTTAAAGCCGCGTTCATAACCTGTGTGTCTTTATATGTATAAATTGTGTACTTCTTGAGCTACAACCCATTCTGACATTTAAAACGCTAACAGGAGACATTTTTCAAGACACCCCACAAGTAGCCTACCCACAAGCTAAAAACATCGGAGAAATTCACATCGTTGTCTGACGCGATTGATGACGCATTCTGATGCAATTTTTAGTTCAGTTCGGTCTCAGCGCTCGGATAGCTCACACGGTCACAATGTTTTTTCAAGAATCATCCGATTCAGATTCCGGGAGAGGGGGGTCACCCGATCTGGCGCAGACCGGGATCGCTTCTGATGCGACACATCAGAAGCCGTCACGACACAGAGCATCAGACAAATGTGAACGCTCCTATGAAACCGGATGAAACCGATACCGTTCTGATGCGTCATGACACAACACATCAGACAAATGTGAACGCGGCTTAACTCAGCAGAACGCCAATCAGAACTGTGTTGATTTGCCAAAAATGCGACAGCAATCAAAAAGCTTTTTATGTTGGCAAAGCATCACAACTGAATCAGCGGGTCAATAACCACCGAGATTCAGTCACCCACAATCGGCCACTCCCCATCACGAGCATCATCACGCTGCATCATTTGATGAGTGTTTTCGAGTGAAACTCCTCAAAAAGATGCCACCAGGATACAACGACAGACAGCTCCTCTAGTCAGAAATGGCACACAAGTGGGTTCTAAAAGCAAATCAACCTCCTGGCTATAATGATTAAAATTAACATTGTAACGGAAGCCAATCAACAGTCATCACATCTCCCTATCAACAAATCATATGTTTCCTGTCCAGTGATATGATTTTAGTGTCAGAACTTTCTATATCTTCCTTATTTCCAGTTTCTTCTTCGCCCATTTCTCGTCTGGAACAGCTCACATATTTTAAAGAACAAAATTTGTTCTTCTAATATATCTGGTGTATTAGTGATATCAGCCAGTAGGCATCAAGACGCGATCTTGGTAATACTTGAGTAACTATACAATACCGGCTGTCCTATCTCTGTTTTTGGGACGGCTCCGTGTATAAGGGACATTTAATCATGAGAGAAAGAATTAGCTTCCTAACACAAATTCGGTTCGGACCATTCTGAGACCGTGAAACCCCGAAGGTGTACGTCTGTGTAAGAGCATCTGTGACTAATTCGACTCCTCCGAATGTTACACCTCTTAATTGTCGTAATAGTTCGATATAAGTTTTGGTCCTGTAGTACATCAGACCTTGAAAATTATGAATTTTAGGAAGGAAAAAAATGGAAAGGACAACAAGGAAAAAACATGTTTCTTTACCAAATATTGTCTACGTTGCATGCACTCTAACTTTAAACTGTTTTCTGCCATTATTTTGGTTTATTATTTTAAATTATGAATCTTTGTTATCGACCACGAAGAACAAAAAATTAGCTGCCCTTTGAATAGAAGGTTTATTTAAGATTTTATTTTGGAGTGTCTGGATAGTTATGACATTTCTATTGCTTGTGCAGCCCCATAGTTGGCAGCCATACGCCCAGGCCGTTTCTTTTTGACGTGTTCTTTCCAGCGTAGCTTGGCGTCCAGCGTCATGCCCAGATATTTAGCAGTATTTGAATACGGAATTTCTTGTGAATTTATGGTGATTGGGATGATTTGAATTTTGCGATAAGTGAAGTTTATATACGTACTTTTTGTTTCATCAAGTTTAATTCGCCGCTTGGAGGTCCATTGATAAACTCGGTTCACCGAATCTTGCAGTTTTCTAGACGATTCCTCAACTGTCCTGCCAGTTGTCAGAATTGCAGTATCATTAGAAAACGTTGCTAACAGCTTTTGAGGGTTCTGGGAGGTCCCTTGTATACAATAGATAGAGCTCTGGCCCAAGAACGCTTCGTGCAAAACGCTTTAGCCATGGACTAACTAGTGTTCTGTGTAATAATCCAGGAACGAAAACTTAGACCCTAAACATGGCTTAGTGTAGTATACCCGTACACTCGCATCAAGCCTCGAGAATGTAGGATTGCTGGAATGGGAGTAGTCACCGATCCTTTTAGCACTCTCCTAGGTTCACGTTCCTCGTCAGATTTTAGTGATTTTTTAGTTAGCTCTTTCAAAAATTCAGCCGAGTCCTAGACCCTAATATAGGAATTTCAAATTTTGCTGATTGTACTGATGAATCGTTTCGCTTTCACTAACTGTAACCTATTTTTGCTGTTGGTTCTTTTTCGACTTTGTTTTCAGTCCATTTATCCAATAAGTATACAATTTCCGAACCGTGCTGAATATTCTATCTAATATCCATTGTGCTAAAGTAATTGGAGAACAATGTCATTCAATCGATTTCTCTAAATTCATGTTATCTGAGGACTCATATTTACATAACGACTAATTGATGATTCGTGATTTATCATTTCGTTCTCTTTATTCTAATTCCTATAGGTTAAGGGCTTGGCTCTCCCATTCATTTAACGTAAAAAAGAAACGAGCGAATTATCTTACATTCGAGGAGGAGGCGGATAATTTGCTGGAGTTAGCAGGAGAGCGTCTGTTTGTTCAAATGATGTCCAGTGTTTGCTTTGCTCCTTCCCTGACTTCACGACACAACCCCTGTAGAATCGCAAGTAGCTTGAACCTCCCCGATCGCAAGTTCTTGAAAACATTCCTACTTTTGGCAATTTACGCGGAATATAAAAAATGAAAAATTAATGAAACGATTCCGCATTAGTTTCGTTTGTTATTTGATTTTCTCATCTTTAATATTGAGTTATTGTTTGTGTCATTGGCGGGTTTGTGGGGTCACGTTTAGGTTCGGAAATTGTTCAGAGTGAATTAGTACGGATCTGAAAAATATTTCAGTCGATTTTTCGTCCAAATGTACTGGACTAGTACACCCCACTGCCCTTTGTCTGTAAAAACTCCCCAAAAACCACTTGCTTGCTATGGTTTTGGCCAATTTTTCGTCTGTACCATGTGAGTGTGGCTCGGTGGCTTACCTGGAAAATTTGCCATTTTCAAAACCCTTCTTAACTTCTATGTGGACAGCACTGAAATTTCCTCGGATCGTGACCTCGGACCGTGGGCTGTCTAAAGATCAGGACCGGGGGAATGTTTTTATTCCAATCCCTTGAACCATCGGACTGTTTAGCTCATCTAGATTTTGTGGTCTCTTGAGATGCCCAACTGCTACACACACTTATCAAAACTTTCTCATGTTACATCGTTTTCGCAATTCTGCCGGATCCATTTCAGGATTGTAGTGGAGGGAACATATTGTACAATTGGAACACAATCGGTTCAGTTAAAAACGAGCTCACCACTCGTATTGGTAACAGCAGCTGGCTGTTCTATGCTATGAACCGTATATTTCTTAGCTTGGGGAAGATGAGGTCTCCCCTAGAGCAAAGCTGGTCTATACAGTTTGTGTTCCTGTTCTCACGCACAGTTTCAAATCTTGGGCACAGAGAGAATAGCACGACTGCAAGCACCTGAAATGAAATATCTTAGGAAAATGGCCAGGAAAACGCGATGAGACAGAGTGCGAAACACACAGATACTTACATATGTACCTACTGCCAAACGCGCAAATCATTTATAATTAGTAAGCACTACAGTAGCACACAGTCACGAAACAATTCGAAGGCTCTAGGATGTCGCGCTTGTCGAACTGAACCAATGTTCGGGCCATCCACCGCCTTGAATAGGCAAAATGAAGGAATTATCTACAATTGTCTAGTGTTGAAAAATCTTTTAGTGCGCCGCCATTTCGTACTGCTTTGATGTTAGCCGCCTCTCTCTTTGATGATCACCGCCACTCGGCTTGATCGCTCACTTAATTCCATGAGTATGAGTAAGAGGCGAATTTTCTTAACATTCTAGTTGGGTTTTACTAATTGTTTCGCGGGCTGGATCAAACCTTACAGCGGGCCGGCTGTTGCCATCATTTGTTCTAGCCAATGCAGGACACAGCTCCAAGCAGGTTTTCCTCCGCTCTGTAGTTGTATGTGTGTAATTGGCAATCGAGATCTAGATGACTTTGAATTAATAATGGTCTAGATCGCGGGAGGGTTTTCGCCCAGGTTTAGGTGTATCGACCGCCCACTAGAGAAGCTTCATCCCCCTGTGACCTGCCTATCATTACAAGGGAGTCTTCTCTTCTCTCCGAGCCCTCCCGCTCTCTGATCAAACCGCAAGGGCCGAGTGACCGAGTTCTTGCACGTTTGTCGACATCGGGGGCGGCGGGAGGCGGCAGAGGTTTACCGCATGTTCGGCCCGACCCTCGTCAACCCCGCGGGCTTCCCTTGTCGGATTATGAGATTTCCATGTTGTGCTCGGGAAGATAAGGGAATTATTGGGCATGTTCGTCCCTGTAATTCTGGTCTTGCGGAAAATAAATAAAATAAAATAAAATGTTTCGAACAAAAGCGTGGATGTGACAATCAATACGGAGGGAAAAAGGAAAGAATAGAAGGAATGAACGTTAAATAAAACACAAAACTTTGGATAACATAATAATGAAAAAAGATTAATCTGCAGAAGATAATTTTGTATTGCGACATTTCCTCCAAATCGTTTGCACAACTCACTGAACCTCACTGGGTTCAAACTGTGTCGTCTTGGAATTGCACTTCTTACCTATCAATGATGTCTATGCGAGTGGGTAAACATAAAATCCGCATAACCATCGTATAATCAAGTGTTTTGATCTTAATCAAACGTGCTGAGTTTGTTCCGTTTGGCCCCATCACGACAGTTATCCTTGCATTCTCATTATAGAACTGGGAGTACTCAGCGAAATGTCAGTAATTGAAATAAATTAAAACGTGGAAAAATATTTGGTAATATGTACCTAAATTGAATGAATGAACTTTGAAAGGAAAAACTGGGTTCCTACATATTCCCATTTCCAAGTGAATGGACAAACTGGTGCAGTTTAGTTTTTATAGGCTGAAAAGGTTCCATTCCTGTTGATGCAGTAGATTGGAAGTAAGAGAGAAATTTCACAAGTTATATTTCATTATATCACCTAGGGGTCACATTGGACACCAAAACTGTATTCTGTATTCAACGGAGAAGACAGCAAAGAAAACATCGGCTCTTAGTCACCAAATGAGAAACATAAATGTTGCCAAGACCATCTCATGGTGACAGTTGTGGATTCAATTCTTCTGTACGCCGCAGGGGTTGGACTGACTCGGACAACTCAGAACTTGTCATTAGAGATTACGTGTCAGTAGCCAAAACGTATGAAACAGAATAACGTTGGACGCTTTAACTGCCTATACTGAAGAAATCCTACAGATTTATTTATTTATTTTTACAAAACGGGCAATGCCCAATGAACAAGAGTACAAAAATAAAATAAAAAAATTTGCTGACCTAGCAGGGAAAAAAAAGACAGAGAAAAACAACAAACAAAATTAAACAAAGGAAAAGAAAACAACCCTATCAAGACAAAGTAAAACATGGATAGCTGCTTGGCTAAGAAAAATAACAGTAAAAGAACTATAATAATCCATACGTAAGGAACTTATTGGACACTGGAGATAACACCACGCAGCTGCGACCTAAACACGGTTGGCGAGCGACGCTGGAAGAAATCCAAATTTGGATGTCCTTGTAGCAGAAAGTTGGCTTGCCGGGGTAATCTGTTGAGTGGTTGCTGGTATAAATAGTTTGTTGGGGATAAGTTGACATGAAACAGGGAGGCAGTGCGAATATTGAATGATGGGACGTTCAGACCGATCTCAGACAGCAAGGCAGGGCAGTCAATCACACCGTTCAGTAAGCCATATAAGAACATGTTGTCAGCAATGAGACGGCGGGTGGCAAGTGAATCCATTTTAAATTGTGCAGCCAACGACCGAGCACTGTAGTCCTGGTATGGGATACGCAGCTTAAAACCCACATATCGCAAAAATCTGCGTTGCACACTTTCCAGCTGCATTATGTGTGTCTGGTAATATGGGCACCATACGACAGAACCATATTCCAATATCGGCCTAACTAAGGCAGAGTATAAAGCAATTAAAGCCGGGATGCTGGTGAATTCAGCGCTGCTCCGTTTCAGAAAGCCAAGGGCACGCATTGCACGACATGCAATTGAGTCGATGTGGGCGGTGAAAGAAAGGCTAGCGTCGAACAATACTCCAAGGTCCTTGACCAGAGAAGGGCGTGGGAGCTGCACACCATTAATGGAATATTGAAAAGTAATGGATTCTGCTGAACGATTGAAGGACAAAGATAAAGATCTTCCCAGAAGGGTGAGACAGAGAAGGCATCTTGTGAACTAAGATATTGAACAAATACCTCGAGAACTCAAATCTGAAGTAATGAGTAAAACAGATCGAGGCTGAACGCCTACAATGGAAGAGGAAGAAAAGGGAATCCCACATGACCCGGAGTGCAGTCGCTGATAGCAGGTATCTTATGAGATCGGATTTCGACATTCGGATCTTGAAAATTTCCTGACGTGTATACCTCTGGTTAGGGACAGCTGTAGGGAGTGAGAAATACGGACTTTGGTATTTTCTCCTGGGTCTTGTAGGCACAACTTTTACATACTTTTCCATGGAACATGTACATCCACATAGGAGAAAATTTTAAAACACTTACAAAACTGTATTTAGTTGAGATTTGACGGCAATGCTGATCAGTGACATAAATGTGACCTAAATTTTGAAATGACCCTCTTATGAAGTGTAGATGACATCTTTGGAGGTCAAAAGGTTCTTGGTTCCTTCATCTCGGCATTTTACACCTGCGATGTACAAATGTCAAATAGATATACTACGAAAATAGATATAGATAGAAAATAGAAAACCGTGGTTCCTCAAATATCTGTCTAATTGAGCTGCACGTTATTTGCCTTCTCTAATAACCACTAATGGGTGCCCATTTCAGGCGGTTAATGTCCGACCATCATCGGTACTCCTTGAGATTTCCTAATTGTTACAACTGTAACCTTATTGTTTCGTGTTTTGGAGTGATTTGGAAATCGGTGATTTTTGTAAAATATAAAATTTGTTTTTGAATTCTTTGCTTCCTACCTGTAGGTAGGCTATTAACGGGCGTGGTATTTTGACTTGCGTGTATGAAAAAAAAAACTTCTCTCCAAAATCAACATTTCCTCGCGTATTTTACGTTTTAGACAGACCACTTGGATTCTAGTTGTTCTTAACTTGTAGCCGTGATCGCTTCGAACGCATTGATCCTAAAAGTCATTTCCAAGTAATTTTGATCTCAAAATCAGCGTCCAAAAATCAAAAATATTTCAAATATTAATATTTTCAAAAAAAAAAATGTGTCATAGCAAATAATCGCGATTGCTGAACCTAAATGTGATCCCCAAACCTCACAATGACACCAGCAGTCACGCATTATCAAAAAGCTAATATCTATAAAGCTATCCTTTTTAGCGAATGTTCATAGACAATGACGCTATTTGAAATGGCTTTGAAGATTATAAAATAGAAATGTTTGAGAAATTTCTCCACACCCACACACACACTCAATATTCTATCTAGATTCCAGCATTGTCGGTACGTCCCTTCTGGCACATCCTGGAACAAATCCCGGAGGATCCCATTCATTTTCCGAATTCCGAAGAAGAACGTTGTGACTAGAGTCGCAACAACTCGGTCATCTCGCGGTCGTGTTCTTCGCCAATAGTTGCCATGAGCTGGAACTACTCTTTCACCCACAGTTCGTCTATTCGTCTATATTTACGTTCCAGAAAATAGCTGTCGGTATGATTATAGTAAAGTCTTCGTTCCTGAGCCGAAAAATCAAGCATTGCAGAAGAAAGAATCAGATCATTGGATAACAATTGGGGGGCTCGTTAAATTGGTTGAAAGTCAAAAATTGTAGCAAAAAAATAATTAAAAAAATGTAAACCGGCTAAAAATTGTTAAATTATACATTTTTTAGCAGAATTTCATCAACGATCTAAAACGTCATTTGGAAATTCAAGCTCGAAGTATGCTGAAAATTGTTCTTAAATTTCAATAAAATGTGCAACAAATGGATAAAAAAAGCTGGAAATTCGGAAAATCCAAAATCTTTGATTAGAAAAATGTTATTTACAACAAATTTTTTCCTCTTAATATGATGGTCGGAATTTTTGTTTGCTCACATTAAATGTTGAAATTTCTCAACTCAATTTAATAGAAATATGAAAGGATGGTTTGGGGAACCCCCTCATTCGATCGTCCGGCATGGCTGGAATTTTTCTCCATATAATATTTTGGTTTAGTTGTGAAACTCATTTCAGTTTTAAAATTCGTTTTGAAAGAAGGTGAATGGAAGGATTTGATTCCAGTTATTTTTAAATATGTAAACGGATTATAAACAAATTATGAACGGATCGTTTATAAGTGTAGTCATATAAAAACCGGCATATAAGTGTAGTCATAAAATGTACGTTTACTTACCAATACTTTTCCATCTCGCGAAAGTGTTAGTGAAATTCCCTCGTGTGGTAAAATAATGACGTGAGAGTCTCAAAATAAACAATGAATAGAAAATGTCGCCGTTTCAAGCCTGATTTCGCGGAGATTCTTGTTCGCTACTTAATGAAGGGCCCCTAAAAAAACCGACGTATCCGAGGTCAAAGCGAAAGAACCCAAAGAGAACGAAAAACGCGGAAAAGCGCCGGGCTGAGTCCTTGATGTGGGTTGATGAAGGTGGGACAGGAAATGGGACGGACCTTGATGAAGAAAAACCTCTCAAACGCTTTTTTTGTGTTTTGGTTACGCGTGCAGGGAACGACACCCCATCTCGAGGGTCGACATTTTTTGTTTTCCCCCGCCTAGCGGTTCTATTATGTCTAAACACCAAACCCCTAAAACGACAAACGCGTGAAATGAAAGCTCAGTTGCTGAAGTCTACCATTTCCTTTTAGATTAACCTTAAACGCGAAGTTACATATAACTTCTAATAATGAACAATATTCTATCATATTGTTGGCAGCCGAGGATATGAGGGTCTCATTTACGGCCTTAGTGGTATCCTGCGAGGGCTCCCTCCACAAGGAGTACGACTGCTTCTTAAAAAGAATAGCTGTTGTCCTGTCCGAAAAATGGTCGAAACCTCTGTCGCAAGTAACTCAGTGGGTGAGGGGGAAGACCCAGATGGCCGTAATACGGGCAGTTTCACTGCGGATTCGAGGCTCAAGGAGGAAAGTCCGCTGCCTCGGGCTTGATGCCGCTCAACTAGCCTCAACCCACTTCCTTTCTTTTGGGAAACCCTCAAGAGCCCACTAACCCATTTAGAATAATTCTTCAAAAAACAATAAAATAAAAATTATTGGTAAACAAAAAAATATATTCTATCATATGGGTGTCTCAATGAAGGTTAACTGTTAGAATTATGGCATCGTTGGTTTGAAATCTAAAGGGCTTGACATTTTATCGAAAAATTCCATTGGAATGAAAGGAAACTTCAGACTGTGTGAGTCTTCTTCGAAGGGCAAACAGTGTAGGCTTCCAGCCCCTTATAAAGGACATCGTGCAAATCATTTTTCGGAACTGATTCATAGGAATGTTTCGGGGCGTTCCCCGACACCCTCCGTAGGTGGGAACAGGTACTTTTTAATCTTCATCGATGATTTGGCAACCAAGGAGGGCAATTCTAAGAAAGCCTTCAATAATTCCATCCCATATAAGGAAGCTGTAGACTCTCTTTTAAATCTTTCTTCAATCTCACAAAAAAGTCATATCTTGGCAATAAACTGTCATAGAAACAAGCAGTTGGCGACTTTCTACTACGAATTTGATGTACTAAACGGTTGATTCCAAGACTTTTTTTTACACAACTCGCAATTTCATAGTAATTCTTGAGTAAATGTAAGAAAACAGGATTTGTCTTAGTTTTTTTTTTTTTTTTTTTTTTTTTTTTTTTCACTTATAAGATTCCATTTGAGGACTCATGTGTGTTGGCACTTTTTTATTCAGCGTTAAATCCCTTATATAATCCTCGAGAGTTATCATTTTGTATGACCTCTACTTAGAATGAGGAAGATATTGCTGTCAATACTACGCTGATGCCTTGGTCCTCCTGATACAAGGCAGACAGCAGAGCATGATTCAGAAGGTATCCCAATGTGCTCTTGGTATCGTGGACAAATGGCAGTCCAGTCAGTTGCATTGGATCTGCATCACAATAGTAAGACCTTTAATTCTTAGCAGGACACTGGTGTGGAGGAGAAAATTGCAGCAGAAGAGCGCCAATGGAGAGGTAGAAAAAGTGTTGAGCACAGATTGGTCTTTCTTTTAATTATTAGTGGCACGAGGAGCGCACCTTTAGCAGAGATGAGTCCGTTTTTAATTTACTGCCCCTGCAGCTGATGGTACAGTCTTCAGCTGCAGCAGCCGTATTCACATGCTATGGATGAATTTAAGGCAATATACTTCTCAGGGCGTGGAATATTGGGGGTTGGAATAAACATTCTATATACGAGAAGTGACCAAACTGCCCCGGTTTGTGGTTTCATTAAGTAACTCTAGGTTAAATTACCAGAAGGGATGAATGGGCAGGAGCCATACTCCCTTCCCCTTCTGGGTATGTGGTCATCTACACAGACGGATCCAGAATTGTAGGAAGGTCTAGGCTGGTGTACTTGGTAGGAGGTCTCATCTAGCTGTATCATTTCCTCTGGGTGACTGCACCACAGTATACCGGGCAGAACTCTTCTCAATAAGGGACTATGTGTCAGAGAATCTGAGATGAGGTATAAGAAGTAGGAGCATGCTTATTCTCTCAGATAGTAGGCACCCCTTGAAGCACTGGCAGCTATTCAAACCAGGTCAAGACTGGTTAATGAAATTCATTGGGCTAGAACCATGTGTGTAGCTAAATGCTTGGTAAAACCGCTCAGTGGGAATGGATAAGAAAGATACACAATAGACACTAGGAAAACACTCCAGATCAGAATCATGGAAATCTGGTGATTAATGCACCCTGTCACCGCAAAAGCTCCCCCCCCCCCCCCTTAATCTCTGTAGGAGGAAAATTAGACTTAGTGGGAATGGTGACTGGGAATCAGTGCCTCAGGAAACATCTGTACAGGATTGGAGCCTGCACAGGTGATGCAGTGTGCAGATTGTGTGGGGAGGAGGAAGGAACTGACAAACCTTTAGTACTCTAGACCAAGAGGTTATAGTATCGGACAGCCTTGTGGTGGGGATTCTCAGTCTGGCGGATGGGAATGGCTCCAGAAATAGGTAGGAAGTAGGGAGCGAACTGCGTAATAAACCATAGTTTTCGTGCGGCGGAGAGGAGGCAGGACCCCGTACTTAATACTATTAATGATGAGTACAAAACGAAAAGGCGTTGAAAATGTTCACCCCATTCGCTGTCGTTAATTTTGTTAAAACTGGGTCTCCTAATTTAGCTGTGGATATTAAATATCGCTCAGGACTGGATTTGATAGAGGAACTCGAGTGGTGTTGTCAAAACTGATACTGCGTTTCAACGAACTAGGAAAACCAAGTACATCTTTCACACTGAAGAAGCTCTTTAATTAGTATTGCTTTGAGTTAGAAATATCATGTATCTACTGTATTAATCTGAAATATCTAAATAAATTATGATTGTTCGTATAGAATTTGTTGTTTGATTACGATTAAGCACTTAGTCCCATTATAGTACAATGTGAAAAGCTAATCACTTATAATATACGTATACCTAGTAAGCATCTCGTTGAGGGCCCTGCTGGTTGTGCTAGGGGGCTCGAAGTATTAATTTTGACAGCCGCTAATGTCATCCATCACAAGGGTTGATGCTAATAACCTCAGGATACCACTGAAGCTAAAAACATCCAGGTAAATGTTTAGGGGAGCGGTTTCTGGAAACGGGAAGGGAGAACTATCCATTCGATCGTGGACCTTTCTTGAAATAATTGAAGTACAGTATTGCCTGAGCTGCAACACATTGAAAATAAAAAACCATGCTGATTTGTGTCGTAAGTCCTGTCTGTAGTACGATTTGTTTATTGACAATGAGAAATTTACCCAGATTTATCCCATTACGGTTCAAATTCGTATTTGGAAGGTATTTCTTCTGTCCCCTTTGCGATAGCCCCCGTTGTTCTCTGTTCATCCCCTGAGTTCCAGAGAAAGAGCCGCTACTGCATGCGATACCAATCGAAGTACCTTCATTACTTTTAAAGCTACCTACTCCACTCATAGCATCCTGTTTGCTCGTAGGTAAAGTTCATACCAGCTGTTTAGCACACCCAGACCGTGTCAACTGAATTTCCAATATTTTCTGTCAAAATAGATATCTACTTTCATCTCTGCACTATTCAAATTGCGATTTCTTTTCAATGACAGTTTGGTCTTCCGCATTATTCCTTGAACGGTTTGTATTGTTGACTCGTCAAACAGGGGCTTATAATAGGGTTTGTTCGTTGTCCGTTTCTCCGGCCTCATCGACTCAAATTAGTTGATGAATTTTAAATGATCTCACTCGAAAGTACCTTTTGTTCTGGCACCAACCAAAATGTGTTTCCCTTCAGTAAAAATCGAGAACCGTTGAAATACCCAAAGGAGGCTCGCTCCATTGAGTCCCCTCATTTCCACAAAGGCCTTTACTCTTTTGTCACCCAATGAGGGGAAGCCCCAGCACTCACCCTTCGGGTAGAAAACTACATAAATTATGCATGGAAACCTTGACCGAAAACGGGTTTTTCCAAAGGGGGACACAAAAAAAGGGGAAAAAAGGAAAACGCCTAGTTACGAAAGAGCGAGATATGCTGACCCAAGCAGAGGAGGGGACCCCTTTTTTGGGAAACATAACGCCAGGCCCGCCCTTCCATCCACAAAGAGCTCCTTCTTCTTCAATCGATAAATTCCGTATTTCCGCCTCCTTTCGAACATCTACTCTGCGTTGGGGTCTCAGAACAATCGAAAAGTTCCCACCCCCTTGGAGGAAAACCCGAGCTATTTGACTGCACTTACTCATATCAGCTCTGACGCGTCCTACCGCTCCCCTTCTTATTATTTCTCACCAAGACAACACGATCCTTCGTGAGGTTATTTTTTCCCTCCCTTTTGCAACAGCCTGTATTTTTTCGTTCTATTTGAAGAATTCATGAGAGGGTAGGGATGTGAAGGTGTAACGAGAAGGGTATTAGAGCTCTTGTGATCAAAGCAAGAGGTTCCGTTGTCTGAATACTGATGATTCCAGCGGGGTGAATTGGATGGAGGCGGCGGCACACAAAAACCGTCCGCTCCGAACGTGTGCTTCCCACCAAATGGGAGTGAAGTTTCCACCCGTTCGCTCTTCCTCTTCCCTTATCGACAATCTTACGCCTGTCCCGCTCCCTTTATTTGCTCCGCCACTATCACCTTCGAATTTCGGAGGTTTCTGACAAACTTACGAACAAAGTAGTCCGTCGTGAACAAGGTTCACGAAACTACTGACACCCACCCGGCTAGCTATTCCTAGCTTCAGGCATATTCTACGATAACTCTCATATAAACATATTGACTAGTAAAGAATGCATAATTAGGGATAGTCGAACGAAAAAACCACGAAATCGGCTGGGAATTTATAGGAGCTATAGTGAGATGAAATTCCTATGGGACGTCAAGAGACCTTATCCGCATGAGACCTTGAGGGGCGTTGTGCGTGTAATCCTCTATCATATGAGTTAAATTGAATCAAAATTGTGAAAATTATACCTGTTTCAAGAATTTCACGTTATCGCACGCGCTGAGCGTACAGCTGATTATATTTGGATGAAATTCCTAAGGGACCTCAAGAGGCCTTATCCGCCTAATCGCTCAAGATATGAGTTAAATTCATTCAAAATTGTGGATGTTATGGCTGTAGCAAGGAAATGCGGACAGACTGACAGACCGACAGACACGGAACCAAATTTGTTCAGTAGGCTATGAAACGCAAAATGCGATTGGAAATTTTGAATTTGGACAATTTGACAGCTCCCGAAAGTGAAGACTCGGAAGCAACAGATTGCCTATTGAGCCTCTCCCTCTCAACAGGAAAATCGAAATTTCCTAGGTCCGTTCCGCAACTAGACGAGAATCATCGTTTTTTGGGTTTTAGTTACAAATTAAAAGGAATTGACAAGTAATTGTAATAGCTATTACATTTTGCCCATGAATAAAACTAAAGAAGAGGCGCTGATATGACCTTCACGGTGTTGAGGTGTGCGATTTCCAAAAAACTCCAGGAGGCGGTACCTCAAGCTAGACACAGGAGTGTGTGAGGTGATGGAATGGTGTTGTTGCCCCTTCCATTTAGCTGAATACGGTAATGCTTGTCATGCTCAGAGGATGATTAATACGCTTGAAGGCGTCCGATTCATCTCCCTAGGCGACGGATTCAAGAATCGGGAAGGGCCAACTAACCATATCCATCACAAATGCCAACCAGCATTCAATCCTGAAGAGGAAGAAGGAGAAATCCCGAAAGGAAAATGCAGGGGACCTTAGGGATTTAATGAGAATAAGCTCAAACTCACGAAGCCAGACGACTAGGCGTTAAGTAATTAAGAAAAAGATGAGTTGTTGAGAGTGAAACAGGTGGTTGGTTTTTCGATAAAAAAAAGTTCGCTGAGAAAAAAGGTGAGAATCCTGGGTAGCAAACTCATAGATCCTATTTGCGAGATCTGCAGATGCAAAAATCTCATCTTCAAAATTCCAGACACTCCTGGCGGCATTTCCCAAGATAATACGGTAGACCTCAGAAGTCCGCGGTGGAAAAATGGTGGAACTTAAGAAGAAATCCATGCGAAATGTTGATGATAGTTCAATTTAACTGAATATAAGTTAATTCAAGTTGTGGGAAATAGTAGGAATCAGCATGACAATTAATCATCAGGAATGCATTTGCCTCTATTCAATCAATTACTGAATGGATTGGTATCACTGTTAATGGACTCACAGACTCCCGTAAATTCATATCTGACATCAGTGTTAATGATAAAATGTTAACAGTTACCGGATCACAGAATATTCTAGTTGATAATATTGTTGCAGAACTGCAAGTAAATTAGTTTGAATGAAAGTGTTTAAATGGTTGGGATATTAGTGAACTTAGTTTTCTTAATAATTAAGTGCAATTGTTGAAACAAATAACACTAATAATGGAAGCGGATGTCCACAACGATGACAAATACAGAAAGTAAGCATCTACTAAAATAGCTGCTGGGTGCCCGAAATTTGGAAAACTCAAACAGGAGGTATCAATATTTTCAGACCTTAACAGTTCTCATATCAAATACAAACCCAGCCAATTTTCGTGGATTTTTATGCCTTCAAGGATTTGTCCTATTAGTGTTAGAAAATATTCACAAGTGTTTATACGTGTGATCATATCGTCGCCCTTATGACAAAACCGCGAAAAATGCATATATTTTATTCAAATTTTGAGGAAATGTCCTTATTTTTCTACATAATCGCCACCAACTTCAACACATTTCTTCAGCCTGGGCACCAGCTTTTTTATGCCCTCGTTATACACTCTTCGCTCCATCTCCAAAAACCACTTCTCGATAGTTTCCTTCACCTACTCGTCGTTGGAAAAACGTTTCCCGCCCAAGAACTCCTTCAATTTGGGGAAAAGGTGGAAGTCCAAGTCCGGTGAATATGTTGGATGGGTCACAACATCCCATCCAAACGACACAAGCAGGTCCTGGGTCTGGCGAGCGGTGTGGGGTCTGGCGTCGTGAAGAAGGGACGCACCACGAGTCAGCATTCCCCTCCTTTTGTCTTTGATTTTTTTCCTCAATTTTTTAAGGGTCTCACAATACGCATCAGCATTAATGGTGGTTCCCCTGACCATGAAACCCACCAACAACACCCCTTTTCTGTCCCAAAACACTGATGCCATGATCTTCCGCTCCGAGGGCTGAACCTCAGGTCCATAAGTTTCCACAAGCTGACGATGGATTTCAGAGGCAGATTCGCGACGCAAATTGAGGAACTTGATGACCGCCCGAATTTCGCATCGGCTGTAGGTGGAGCGAACGGTCCCTGCAGAGGTTGACGGAGTGGGCCGTTGTGACGACATCTCGTAACGGGCTGACGCGGGCGGGTGCTTATTTTGTGACTACTAGGAACCCCCCTACATGCAACTCCGAAACTAAAATTCTCTGCACCTTCCTGGGAGTTTGTAACCTTACTTTCTGGATGACCCTCGTAATTAGCAGAAATCGAGTGTCACATCCACGAATGCGACGAGTGTGCCATTACATTATTATGCCAAAAACGCGAATGTGCTCATTCGCGGTTCTGGCCCCTGAAGCCGATTACAAGTTGAAATGTAAACGACACGAATGTGCCTCATTAGCGAGTTTGGCCTCTTCTCCTCTGCGTATGAAATCTGTCATTCGCGCAGCTGTTCTCGAATGTTGATTATTTTTCTTAAATTTTGTCAAGTTACCGACTGTTCGTGATTTCAAAGTAACCTAAATAAAGTACTTGCAGCAATAAATATTTGGGTTTGTTATTTATATATTCATTCATAATTCATTAATTTTATTTAAAATAGGCAAAACTGTTGAAGAATTTCCTCGAAGATGCCAACTCGCGAAGATGCGCCAATGTGACTTTTTTTTTCGACTTAGCGATGCCTAATAGTATATGTATCGATATTTTTTCAGCAATGCACAATACCGATATTTGGATATCGATACTTTTCCTCGAAAATATCGGAGGTATCGATACTTTTCTGTCGGTATCGGAACTTTTTGAACGAAGTAAAGTACCAGTAGGTAGGTACTATATACTTCAAGAACAAAAATTAACAACAATGACATTCATCTCACTCCATTCTTGTGATCACCCACGTTATGTGGTCGATTGAAACAAAATACACATCGCTCCTCGCCTTCATCGATACCTCCTATATCGATCATCCTATAGCTTCTATAATCTGCTGCCTGGGTACCTTCTTTCGTCACTTTGCTTATCGGAATCTTTCCTCAAGACGATTTATTTTTCACGTTCCATCCTTATTCTTTACATGACTTCACACAATGCCTCCAAAGAGTAGTGTTTGGAAATATTTCAGCAAAAACAACCAAAAGGAAGCCACTTGCAACCAATTTTTAAAAAGTTCGTTTTGTAATAATTCAATTTTCATACAAGTAAAAAATAATGTTTTTCAGAAACTGGTTTATTACATGAGCCTTTCCATCTGCAATAGTAAGAAAATGTGTTTTTTTAAATATCGGGGGTATCGCAGGTATCGATATTTTTCAGCGATATACAGGGTGTCCCGCACTTAGTGTAAAAAAAAAATTGGGTGAAACTACATGGAAAATGGAGTAAATCGCCGCCAACCGCGATTTTTTTTCTCAACCCGTTGCTGAGATATGCTATTTTTAAGAGTTTTTTCAAAAAATCGCGTTTTTCTCCATTAAAACGCTTTTTTCTTGGCAATTTCCCTACCAACTTACGTTAAAACGAACTACACGTTTTCTGGCATTCGATAATTTCAAAAACTGTAATTTTCAATCCGTCAATTCCAGTCAGAATTAAATGGTTGAGACGCCGTTGGAAAGCTTAGAAGTGGGAGAAGTTTTTATCAAATTTGACAACGAAAAAAATTGTTTTTTGTGGTCACGTCAAGCGTTCCAAGTTTTTGGAAAATTTCGTTAAATTTGCGAAAAATGTTCATTTTTGATTGAAAATTTCGGTTTTGGAAGATGCGTTTTGGAAATCAAATAACTTCTTCTTATAGGAAAAGCGCGAAAAAAAACGCAGATTCCGAAAATGTGGTCAAATGTGCAAAATGTTGGGGAATTGCCGAGAAAAAAGCGTTTTAGTGGCGAAAAGCGCGATTTTTTGAAAAACTCTTAAAAATTTCATCTTTATTTTCATGAAATTTTGAAGAAGAATGCGAATTTGGAATCAAAACCTCATCTCTAGGAAATTTAAAATAAGAAAGTTGTGAAAAAAATCGCGGTTGGCAATATGATATTTGAAAACTCTTAAAAATTATCTGCAAAAATTTACTCCAGATTTCCATTCCATGTAGTTTCACCCAATTTTTTTTTTTTTTTTACAGTGCGGGACACCCTGTATATCGGAGTATCGATACTTTTGAAATATGAATATTGGAAAGTATTGAGTATCAATACGTTATTTTAAATATCATATCGAAAGAAGTATCGATACTTTCAAGTATCGTCCTGTCCCTAATGCCAAAACAACGAATGTGCCGTAACATGTGATTAACTTTAGCGCATGCTACCTAGCAACATGGGCCTATTACTCGGGTCGATGGGGCTTAATAATAACTGGGTTTCGTTCGCCCTGGACGAAAATCTGATTTTTCGAAGCCGGTAGAAACTTCGAGTTCCAAAAACTGAAAAATTGCACATTCGTGGTTTTGGCATTAGGGCGACGATATAGAAATTTGACATAGTGACGTCCATGTGATTCATGCTTGCAATGTTAATTCACAATGACATTCGACTGTTGAGTGATGTGATCCCAATTTGTTTGTTCACAGGAGAACACACAATCAGGAACTACCCCGCGACCGTTCACGGAGCCTTCCTCAGCGGGCTCCGAGAGGGCGGCAGGATTTCAGACCAATTCCTCGGATGCCCCTACTCACCTGATCCCAAGGTTCAATAGACGTACGCTAGTCACTGCCATTATTTCCAGTTTGTTTTAACAATACTACTATTATTTTCAAATATTTTGACTGCAAATTCAAATTTCATTATGCCAACTGCAAGATGTGCACTATTTCTAAATGTTCGAATATTTATATTAACTGACTTTCTCAAGTTGTGGTTTTTCTTCAAGATTCCTCGTTGAAATTTTTTTTCTCATGCATCATAATTATGACATGTTACTTTTTCCTTCTCCAAAATACATTGTTAATTAAGTTTTTATTATTATTGTTTTTTTTTGCTGATCCCACCCACCATCATGGACACTCTTTAGTATTGAGCTTTATACGGGTTGTTCGTTATGAGAACGACGAAACTTCAGGGATCAATTTAGCGACGAATTTGCGAAAACTTTAACCTCATAGCTATTTTTCTTAATGCGCTCCTTTTCTGCCTAGTCGACATCAAGTTTTTTCTCCTATATTTCCGACCTTACTTCACTGAGATGGCCATTACTCCTTAATTTACTGAAAAAATTAAATTTTAATTTATAAGAACCGTTGAAAAGAGCGGAAAGTTTTCTTTAATTTTCATTCCATACAATTGTTCCCAACTCACGTCGTACAAGGCTTTCTTAGCCTAATATTAAATTTTTGTCAAACTTTTTCTTTTTTTGTTAAAGAATTTTCAATGTTGATTTTACACCATACCATTCACTATAAAATGGATGAACTCTGCGGTAAAAACGTCTACATTTCATCAGCTTTCTATCAGTCTATCAAACATTTATTTTAGAGCAATTTTTGACAGAGAATTGGTGTTTGAATGTGGAAAAACGTGAATTTTTAAACGAAATGAATGTTTTGGTACGAGATAATGCCCCTGGCATTTGGTGAAATCGAAGGGGGGGGGGGGGGGAGGATGATACAACTACGTAATTTTCTCGCTGAATCGAATGAACGCATTTCTAAAACTCTCAGAACGATTAAAATCAAAGAAAGAAGGGTAAGGGGGGGGGGGGGGGGATTTTGGTTAGATCTGCAAGGAAAAGAAATATTCATAAAACGTTTTTTTTTTAAATGGATAAAAGAATAGGGAACAAGGTTTTTGTTTTTTAGAAAAGAATCACATCATTTTTTATTTCCAAATTATCCATTACCCCAGCAGATAACCCTTTAAGATAACAAGACTCAGTTCATTGCTTTCTCGTTGAAACGGAACAGTGTACCGGGCCTGGGTCACATAACTTGTCACGCTCCCGACTGTCCTCTATCCGAGGCGTGTTCTTGTCCCAAAATCTGTCAGGTTTCACAAATGCGATATTTGGGTGTCATAATGGATGAGCGTCTAACTTGGATCTCCCATGTAGCAAAAACGTCTGAGCGGCTCCGAAAATCGATCTACATAGTTCTGGAAGTGAGAAATTTCTTGGACGGACCTTTTACTTTGAACTGAGATCGTCTGTGCTTCAGTATGGAGCAGCCGTCTGGTGTTCGGGTTTCGATACTCATCTGGACGGCATTTTTGTAACGCAACAATTACTGATTAAATTACTATTGAAGAAAAATCTGCACTTCCCTACGGAGGAGCTCTTTAGTGTCTTCCAGGTACTCCCGCTGTACAGGTACAAAATAAACAAAACTTTCCTCATTTTCATACACAAATACTTCACCTCTGGCTTAATTATTCCGATAACCAGCGGCAATAGATCGGCTGACACGTTGACCCTACAACTCACGTTTCGTAACACCTCGATGGGGCAGCGATCCTTGCTATATAGAGGAACTAGGCTGCTTAATGGCCTCCCTTCTGAATTATGGTGTTCCCACTCAACACGCGTCTTCAAGAGAAGATTGAGAATTTACTTCGCGGAAATGCACTTCAGAAACTCATTAATAATAATAACTTATTTTTTATCATAATAAATTCTCTTCTTAAAGTTAGGTAGGCTGGAATAAGTTTGGCACCAACAACTCCCTCCTCCAGCACGAGTCTAACTCAAAAGGCTGTTCGCAGCTGTTCTTTGGTTGAATTGTTTAACAAATATATCTATATTTATTGTACCTGTAATATAAGTACAATAGGTATAGATGTATTTGTTATTATTTATTATTGATAAATATATTATATTTATCTCAATGCGAAATAAAGATTAATAATAAAAAATTATGATTCCCACATGACTTTTTCAACTCCTCCCTTGCCACATTAAAATCATTAATTTCCTCCCAAAATAATTACACTTACTAGCTGCAATTTTCCACATGTTTTTCTTTGTATCCTTTTGTATGATATTGAATGACGTAACTTTGTTTTTACTTATGTTGTATATTGGGCTTGCCCGTAATAAATAAACAAATAAAACATGTTTGGGAATGTAGGCTAATAGATAAAGTGCGAAAAATTGTTCTAATTCATGCATAGAAGTCCCAGGTGTGATGTAAACGGACGCGAGTCCTTTCTCTTCTACCATTGATTCATGTGCATCATGGGATGTTGAACAAGACAATCAATAGAAAAGCAACTGTTTATTTTATAGAAAAATGAACCTCATTGATTTCTACCTAGCCTTCACTTTTCGAGTTAATAATAATCTAAAGTGTCTAGAGCGTTGCATTTTGTGTGGAGAAAAAAAAGTGTCACGAAAAATTCCTTTCCTTCTGCCAAAAGACATGTGCATACGCTCTAATTGATCCTTATTCTTGGCATCATTGAGTGTCAATTCCAAGAAGTCCAAAAATTCGCAGTATCTTACGGAATTGATTCTTGTCCCTCGTTCGAATTTCTTCAATGGCATCAACAACTTAACCTCGGTGAGTGCTCGTTAGTCGTCCACTACGCAGCAAATCACTCACACTTTTTCGCCCTTCCGAACTTTTTGGATATTCAAAATGTTTTCTCCGTATACTGAGGTGAGTTCTTAATGAATTTTCTGGGTAACCCTTTTAGGGTAAAAAATCGGATCACGGAACGGATTTCCAGTTTGGACACGTCCCCGGCCAATGTATCAATGTTTACAGTGAGGTTACGCGCTCCGGTTGAGGTAGCAGGTTATGAAAAAAATTCAGTGTGACCACAACACCGGAACTGAAAATCCCTGAAAGTTTTAAGTTTGCCTTACCTTTTTTTCTGGATCGGGGAACCTTTTTTCTGGATACCCCTCGAACATTATCTAAACTCTAAGCGCTCGAGCCGCCGTACCTTGTAATGCCGGGTTTACTCAGTCCGTCAAGTCGGATCAATTCTCCGAAATTGGCGCCCCTCCCGTTAAATTTCCAATTCAACCTCTTCCGATCAAACAAGCCGGTCCAATTTCTTGTCCACACGCAACGACTTGTCTAATCCGACAAAACGTACAGTAAAACGGAGCGTGTAAACGCCCCTCTACTGAATTTAAGACGTTAATAGGTAGACGGCCACGCGGTCTGGCGCAGACCTCACGTTGAGCCCGTCTCCGCTGCTTCACCTGTGCCTGACCGTAGACGACTGATTATCATCACTCGAAGATGAAGTCTTTCAATTACATTCATAGTACATTGTGTATTTACGACCACAAAGTGCTAAAATTTCAACTCAATTCAACATAAATGTAATACGATAATTTTGGAAAATTCACTCATGCTGCATGGCTGAAACTTTTCAAATTTCACTACTCTCACTGTCACTATTGGGAAACGTGACATTCCTATTAAAACGGTATTTCGCCGGGTTACATATAGCTTGGGAGGGAGGGGAGGGGCTGTAAATTCAATTTATATTACCCAGCCCGGTTACATATAATGTTTTCGAATTACCGACCATCGGGACGCGTGATAAGCTTTATAATTTCCCGGTAATTACCGGCCGGCAATAATTACTGGAGAGAGGGGGTCTGTTTCATTCCTATTCCACCGCAACCCCCTCGTTGGGATTCTCTCGCAGAAAAACCGCAACTAATTGCCGACAATGGATCAAAGGAAATTCCCGTAATCGGGTAACATCGGAATGCTATTACCGAGAGGGGGGGTCGCTATTGCGGGTGGCGTTTTCCCCGAAGTCCCCAACAACTTGCCGCCCGCTGATTATTCTTGTTGATTTGATTTGGTTAACGAGAGCTGTAGCTTCAGCGGTAACGTGATAACGACTCATGGAAGTGGAACTTAAAAGTTTGCACTCGTTCTTTCCCAACTTGAGATTTTCACTTTGTTCTGAAATGTGAAACATCTGTTGAGAGGGAGCAAGATACTTGCCCATTGTAGGCATCTACTTTTATGGAGACGTTTGATGTATTATCAAGTTTCACAATTGAGTTCGATTGCAGCATTGCATACTCATACACATACATATCGTCGGGTTCCGGGTAAAAGTGACCAAGTAACATTTTTTTCAAAATGAGCTTTTTGTGTCATTCCGGTACTAAGGAACGTTGTCTACTGTGTGTTGTTGCTAAGAACGTTATCTTCAAACTGATGTGCAAGAAATACTTGAAAATATATTTTACCTGCCTGACCCAAAGAGTTTTATGTGACCAAATGGCATTTGAACTCAACCACAAAACACGAGATGGATTATAAATGTACTCTCGCTGGTGCATGTAAATGTTATCAGTTTCCATTTGATCACTTTTACTGTGTAAGATTGCATTGCATAGTGGGCAGGTGAAAATGACCAATTACAGTGATAGGTAATGGATAACCTTTTCTAACAGAAATAGGTATATCATTGTTATTAGATGCTTGGCAACACGATAAATTAACGAAAAAACTATTCAATCCCTCAATTTCATGTAACTATGCGACAGATTTTCGAAGAATTGAATTGACCAAATGAGTAAAGCTTGAAACTCCAGGCAGGTAAAAATGATCAAATAGAGTTTTCCGGAAAAAAGCTCTTATTTAATCTGAAGTGAATTTTGAAGCACGATATCATAGTAGGCACTAGCTAACTACCTACAGAATAAAGAAAAATCGAAACATAGTCCGATGAGACATCACACAACCAGTGTTCGTAAGAAGAAAATAGGTGAAACTTCAGATCGCTCCCCTGTAAAATTTTGCAAATGTTACTTGGTCACTTTTACTCGGAACCCCACGATATGTATGGATTATTTCAAAATTTCGGTCATATTCGGATATCGACTTTTCTGAAAAATAAAAGTTGAAACTTGATCAATGAGAATTTCTCTTGTTTCTAATCAATCACAGCGGTTCTCTCGGCATATTACCCAGGTGAGCACACATAATCTTGAACCGTACTGCTGATACGCCATTTTGGAAAAAAAACACTTTTGTGGGGAGGCATATCTACTATTTTTTCCCTCTTGAGCCTCCGACCTCCATGGGAATCGCCGCTCAAGTCTTTCAAATTAGGTGGGTGGAACAGCACAAATTAGCTTAATCTTAGCTACAGTTAATACTAAGGTTTCGTTGCCGAAATCTCACTCCCTACAATTTAAGGGGCTATTGGCTGGATATTGTAGGGAGTACAGGCCACAAATCAATTGAAACTGGTTGAACCGAAATGTCGTCTACGAACTTCCAACAACTACACTAATTGTCAACAAGTGCGATCAAGTTTCGCTTGCCTCAGTGTGTGTAGGGAGTGGGAGTTCAAAAACCTACACTGCTGCCTCCCGGGATGGTTTTCCCTTTAGAACTGACTGGGAAGGTCTAGGTAAAATCCAACCATCAGCGTTGGGACCATCTTGAATAAGGATGTCAACAAAAAAGAAGCTTCATAAACACCCTTTCCTGCCTGTTGGGGGCTACTTTTCAAAACATTGTAGGGAGTGAGGAAAAACCGTGTGACACTGAAATAATGGGCTGATAAGGCTACTTGATTTGATCTAATTTTTTTCCTGAGGCGGATATCCATTGTAGATGGTGTGTTCTTTCATAGTGTAAGTGGATATAACAGCATCAATGAATATTTCGCTAAGTAGTGACGGTGGAAGTTGTATACCTCTGGTTAGTGACAGCTGTAGGGAGTGAGTATTTTCTCCTGGGGCCTGTAGGGACAACTTTCACATACTTTTCCATGGAACATGTACATCCACATAGGAGAAAATTTTAAAACACTTACAAAACTGTATTGAGTAGAGATTTGACGGCAATACTGGTCAGTGACATAAATGTGACTGAAATTTTGAAAAGACCCATATACCTCACGTGGAAAACAAACGCGATCGAGCGAGCGATGCGATTGAGACGAATCCAAATCCAAAACGTGAGGACACAGATCGCTTTGTCGCCGAAGCAGGATACGTCACATGGACATCCACTCCTGCAGCGTTATTTTATACCAGTTTCCTCCAGCTCATATTCGGAAAAATGCCTTTTTTTCCAAATTGATGTACTATTTGGCCTGTAGACAAAGAAAACGAAAGCCAGTTAATGAAATTATTCGGCTCCAAGGAAAATTACCTGAATCTCACCATTTGTCAGAATGAGGATTTATTTCTTCCCTGTTCTCGCACACTGGGTGGTGGCGGATGACGCTGAACCTAGATCCAAGCGACTCAGCACACAAGAAAGTATGTTTAATGACACCTAACTTGCCAATTAAAAAAATTAACCTATTTTTAAGCGTTTTTCACACTTTTTTTTTAAAATTAGCACACTGGATGGCAGTGGATAGGACTGAAAAACCATGTTTCACGACACCCCACATGCCCAACTTGCCAAAAATTAATTTTTGGGCATTAAATTGTAAATTTGGACCACGAATTCCCGGCCAATAGGGCTGGCCAACGAACCTCAAGTGTTGATTGCTGACACCGATTTTTTAGCGCAAGAACGACATTTTTAAAATGATAAATAGAGCGTGTCGGAGGTTTTTTCCGTTTTTAGGCCATTTCCAACCAGTGTGCGTCGCTGTTACATAAGACACTTCTATAGAATTGTATTGTTTGATCGCGCTAACAGATCGCGTTGGTCGCCAGTTTGGCAGGCGGCAGTAAGGACATCGAATATTACAAATACGAAACAATCAATAACAGCAACCAATCATCCGTGCCACATGCACGTTACTAATGATTACAATCACCTTCCGTACCATGAATTTCCGACTATTCCCCTCAACTGGTGTGCACGCTGCACTACGACTTCTCATGAGAGTCACGGAGAACGTAGCGACTTCGAGGGAATCATTAGGCTCGGTGCAGTGATCGGGAGCTAATGAAACTTGTGCAATTTCCTGGAGCGAATACGTTTCGTTAAGGAGGGTTGCTTCCGATTGGAACAAGTTAAATAGTTGAAGTGAATTGTGATCGTAGGTCTTTCCTTCTCCCGAAGATGTCTCCCTTGTGTGCAATAAAACCTTCTTTCTCGTGGGGAGGAGTGAAGCAAACAACCAGAACTCCCAAGTTCGGTGGTCGGGTATCTATCCTTAACAATAAAACTGCCGTTGCTTCGGTTTCCTTCTTTCTCCTATCCCTCTTTCTCGTATTCCCCTTCAATCATTACGACTTTCCTTGATGTTGCTGCTTAAACATTCTTGTTAGTCTGTAATTGAAATAAATTACGGGGAGCACTACCGAGACAATCTCAGTAATACGTTTAGCGAATCCCCTGGGGTGACAGGAGGTGGGCAATCGAGTTAAATTTGAAACTCCCTTTTGGAATTCTGCCCTTACCTCAAACAAAGAGAGTTTAGGGCGGTGAGGAAATAACTTCGGATTAACAATAGGCGGTTAATTAAACTTGTAAAAACTTGTCCGTGTAATAGGAGAGTGTGATCAATTATTGGATAATCGATATTTGAGTCGGTTCCTGCACTTTGTGCAGCCCTAAGGTAGCAGTAGCGGATAACTAACGCTAAACACACCTCACATCGCACGAAATTCATGTTTCACCAGAGTGTTTTGTAACGTCAGTTCCCATAATTGGCATTTATCTATTGTTTTTTCTCGTCCAATGAGAATGTGAGAGGAAGAAAGGTTTTGGGACAATGATGTCCCTAAAATTGTCATAATTGCGTTGGTTTTTCTCGTCCGACAAGTTGTAACTTATAAATTATCTTAGAAGCCATTCCTTGGATTTTAGAATAAATTTGAAAGTAAGAACAACAAAATTGACAAAACAATTCGGAAATATAGATTATATTTTTTATTGCTTCTTGAGGTAAAGTCTCGTTTTCTTTGTTAGTGAGCATTGAAAAAAGTATGTACCTAATACAGTGGTTGCCGCTTAATCCATTCAGTGGTTAATCCGATCAGCTGCTCAAAATGTGTTCATCGTCGGGAATATCGTGTGGTTTGAATGGCATTATTGTACGATTCCAATAGAGGTATAACGAAATACAACGGAATTACTAACAAATAATATGTTGAAACCCAAGTTCACTTCTAAAATCCAATATAACTCAGTTTAAACGACCACTGACTTTCGTTTATTTATTTATTTACTAATTTTATTTATTCAAGTTTACAGAGATGCATGCCCAGTCCAATTATAAGAACGCTGCGAATTGTTTCACTAGGGTTTATTATTCAATTAGTTCATGATTTGAATTTCTAATATGCTTTGGAGTGCGTGTTTCACAGGATAGAGCGATTATTGAATTTCAGGAGGCACACAAATATCATCAACTGATCAATCCAAATAGGTAGGTGTTTTGGTTGAGAACCGATTTACGTGGTCTATGCATGTCTCCTGAAATTCAATAATCGCTCTATCACCTGTAAAACACGCACACTCCGAAGCTTAGTAAGATTCAAATCATGAACGCAAGCCAATTGAATAATAAACAACAGTGAAAGAATACTTATTTACCCCCGTAATAATATTGAATAATAAATCCCAGTAATAATATTGAATAATATTTACCTCATGCATATCAGAATGCTTCAACCCGTGTATCGGCTATAAAGTACAAGTATCCACATCGGCTATCACTCCAGTATCCACATTCACTACAACTCGACGCTATCGGCCGGCATCACTAGGTTACAAACAAACAATAACAACCCAAAAAACGCAAATGTTGGCACCATAAATCGGACCATGCATCGGGAATGGTTTGACCTACGGACGTGGGAAAGTCTCATTCGATTCCTCATGGTATGTTCTTCAAATAGGTAAATATTTAGGCCGCCTTGACTTGTTTCGAGGTTTTTAGGGATTTTACAAAACTTTGACAACCCTTAAAGGGCACTTTCAATTGAGTGAGAGATCTGGCTCAAGAATTGGGGCGTCGTCAAAACGGACAAAAAATTTTTATTGCAGATTCGGATTCTACACCCTTTGAAACGTAAACCATGAAATTTTCAGGGGGGCTTAGCATTTTTTTTTCCAGATCGATTACAATGGTTTATTATTGAATAATAAACCAAAAAAGTACATAGAATAGATAATAATGTAATAAGAGTAGAATAATTCAATAGATGATAGAATTAAGAAGAATAGAAAAGAATAAGATATATCAAGTCATTAGTAAGGAAACGTAAATTTTAATTAATGTTGATTAACGGAAGTAGCTCTTCAAGTTTAGTCACCACTGCCTCAGGGAATTGAAAAATAAATCTGTTTCTTTGTTGGACGTCGCAAGATTTAAGGATCGAAGGGCGCGAAGAAGGGGATTGTTGAATAAATAATTATTAGGGGTTGTCTTTACATAAAAGGGGTTTGAGGAGCGAGTGCGATATTGAGGCGTGTGCATGTCAATTCGTTGTAGAAGTTTAGGACAATCGATCACAGACCTAAGAAGGCCGATAACAAAAGTGCAATCTGCTACACGGCGACGCTGACTAAGGGAAGCCAATTTACAGAAAGCCAACGTTTCATCCAGATCAAAATCAGGCCATCTTACACCCTGCCCATTGGCGACAAAACGAAGGAATGGGCGCTGGACCCGTTCGATTCGATCAGAAGCGTTTTGATAGTATGGCGACCATACGATGGACCCATACTCTAGAATCGAACGGACCAACGCGTACAAACCACAGCCATGAATCCCTTCGTATGGCGTTTCAGGAAGCCGAGACTGCTCATTGCTCGTGAGCAAATTCCGTCTATGTGCAGCGAGAATGTAAGGCGAGAATCGAAGATGAATCCGAGGTCTGCAAAAGAACTCACCCTTGATATCACTCTACCACTCAAATTGAGATTGATGGAGATCTTGAGAAGGTCATAATAGCACACTTGCCAAAGTTAACCCTCCAAGTACTATAGTCACCTCTAGGTGACACTACTTTGATAATTAATTAAAAATAAATTAGCCGCCAAATTCGATTTTTCTGCGGTCCTACGGGATCTACAGGGCATGGACAACAACTTACGAGTCATAGAAGAAGTTAATATTCATGACAGTTCAACTGATAAGCTCATATGTTTTGTTATCTCGTGAATTTCGTGTTTCCCTGCAACTTGTCAAGAGTTTTGAGAAAAATGCCGAAGATCAGGTAAAATTCCGGGACTTTTTTTGTAGTAATCTGTAAGGATGTAGAGTGTGTTTGTAAATAACATTTTGTCCTGAAAAATTCAAATGAATCCCTTATATCACCTTTAAAACACGCACATGAACCTTAGTAAGATTCAATTTCATGGAACATGAATAATCACCCCAGTGAAAGAATACTTATTTACCCCGTAATAATATTTTTATTAAACCCCTGTGAATAATATTGAATAATAGTTACCTATATATTATCAGAATGCTTCACCCCGTGTATCGGCTATACACCCAAGTATTTATATCGGCTATCACTCCAGTATCCACATACACTACAACTCGACGCTATCGGCCGGACATCACTAGGTTACAAACAAACAATAATGTTGTCGATTGAAAAACGCAAATGTTGGCACCATTGCTCTTCCATCATCAAAATGAAGTTGGACTTGGAGCTGCAGGGCCCTCACCACTCATTCAAGGATGCTAACAGAATCTGACCATACAATTTGTGACATTGAAAATTTTTTCACCTGGTTCCTGCTGCTGAATATTCTTCATGGTTGGTATTCATTCCACAAAACTAATGTTTGATTCAGCGTGCAAGTGATAAAGTTCACAGTGTAAGATTTTGGAGGACTAATACTGTATAGTGTTGAGCTCGGGCCTAGAGTCACCTAGGAAAGTGACACCCTCATATCTTTTGAATAAATAATTTTTCTCGCGGTTTTTCGTTTTGTATGCTTCTCATTACCTTTCAGTAACAACATATAAAAAGAAGGAGTGGAAATTTGCATGGGCGCCCTTATAGTACTTGGCGGGTTAAGTCGGAGATGATTTGCCTCACACCAATGGCGTGAGGCAAAAAGTAAAAAGCGCATATTTCCAGAAAATATCGCAGTAATGTCATTGACGAAGATTAGGAAAAACATCGGCCCAAATTGAGAACCCTCCAGAAGTATTTGGAAATGGACTGGAAAAAACTGACTTGATCCTAACAACCTGAGAACGATCATTGAGGTAGCTCCTAAACCATTCAAGTAGTGGACCACTGAATCCAAAGGCCCTTAGCTTACTGATAAGAAGAGAATGAGGGACTTTATCAAAACATTTGGAAAAATCTGTATAAACACAATCCACCTGGTCACCAGTCTCAGAAGTATCGAGAATAAACTGCTGGAGAGTTTAAAGATTTGTTATTGTCGATCTACCAGGCATGAAACCATGCTGCTTTGGGGACAGAACTTTACCTTGCTTTTATTTAGTTTAACTATAAGCAGAGCTTAGCTCTTATCACAAAGTACAACCATGTTTAAGGACTTGTACACATGGCATTAACTACACTCACCGGTTTAACATCACTATAACCGTCGAGTGAGGTTTGGACTAGTGTTCTATCCTTGGCCCTTCAAAGATTCTGGGTCTCGTTTCAAGTTGATGCAGCTCACCCATCCTTTTTGCTAATCCCTTCTGGCGAAGAACGCAGCGGTAGCAGGAAATCCAACCGAGAGGTTTGTTTGCATCCACCTCTTCGGGAAAGTCAATATCATTAAATGTGATAATCCCGGTACATGTTTAAATGAAGAAATCCCTCAATATGGTCCGACATTAATGAGTTCATGAGTAAAGCTTTTGATTTCCCTAAATGTTACAACTGTTTTCAATATCTCTCATTCCTTTCATCCTGCCGGTTAGTTTTAATCCACTTTTCCCGAGCAATGGGATTTAAGCTACTCACGTTTCGCCAGTGAGTACATAAGCTGCGTTTCTTCTGATGTTTATTCACTTATGTTCGTCACTAATGACCTAATCGTGACAATGGATCTAACCGCGTAACTTGTTATTTCGAGGGAAAGGAGAATGTTTTCATTAGCTTTCGCTCTTCCGACTACAATAACATTAAACGATTAAGCCATTTATTTCATCTCCACTTTTCAAATGGTAATTTCGTCGTTCTCATTGTGCCTTAATTTATGACCACAGCGGAGGAGACGTTTGGATGCAATATTAAGAGTAATCTCAAATACAGCATTTAGGCATAGAAGTTCAATAAGTACTCAATAAAGTCCAATATTTTCTCTCCTAGTTATCGTCTTCTATATACACACAGAAGAAGAAGTAAAAAAAGGAAACATGTTTGCTAACAAAAAAAAAAAAAAAAAACATGGTACAGCAATGGACTTGATGCCCGTCTGCCGGGATGACCCGAGCCGCCAGTCCTATATGCCTGTATAGTACATTATGTATACATGCCTATTATGTTTTTAACCCAATTAATTTTAAGTTCAGCCTGTTCATTTTTCAACATATTATTTAAATAACCAATTTTTGTTGTAAATTTTTACGAATTGAATTCAGAAACCAGGTATCTACGGTATTTCCGCGAGTGAAATGCGTACTGTGCTGCCGCTAACCACTGTTCTCTACTAAATGTGCCATTCCCCTCATGTCCAACAAACTTTCTCCCAGGAAGCGCATTCTGAATGAATTCCAGAAGCACAGGGCATGTCTCAAAGAAGTGGAGTATAGGTAAATGTACTCATTCAAGTTGCACATTGAACGCAGCCTCCGCGGGAAAACCAACCGTGAGTAAAGTCCATCATTCAGTGCAAGCAATGCACGCCTCAGCCTCAAGATCCATCGGCGAACCTGTAAAGGATGATCCTCCCTCGACAGCAAGCTTGCAGGTTGTACATCCCGGCTCAGCAGAGGATACAGCGGGTCCTCGATAACCCTTCACGTGCTGTCATATCTTCCGTCCAACTGCGACGAACCACCTCCATCTGTAAGTTCAGCTGCTTCGGTCATTCGTTCAATCTTTCCATGTCCCCATCGAATTCACATCCATGCCTAGCGATGGCTTCACTAGCAACCATTCCAGGATACCTACCCAGTGCATCTCCAAGTCTTAATAATACACTGGCAGGCTAAAGACAAGGTATGCAGGACAATGGGATGGGCACCAGATTCCAAGTATACGAGATAGTTTGTAGCATTCGGTGGTAGACCAAAGGCCAACTTAACGAAGTGCCTCAACACTTGCTCAAGGGTGTTTGCCATCACAGATCCTGTCACCTTCGCGCCATAACACAAGATTGCTCTTGCACCTGCATTGAAAATCTTTTACTTAGTTGAGGCAGAGATTGATGGTCGGCAAAAAAGATTCCTGTATACACTGTTGATAGCCAACTTGGCATCTACAGCTGTCTATGTGAAATGCCTGCTGAATGAGATTCTTGCAGAAGGGGTGAGTCGAATGTACCTGCACAAGCTTACAGTTTCACCAAACATGAATTTTCCCCCGTCCAAGCCTGCACAAAATGGAAAAAAATGGAAATATGGAAAAGCATTCACTAAATCTGAATATTGGAAATATTACATCAAAGGACTACTCCACTATTGATTGTATAGTTATTATTGTACCTTGAATTGTATCGCACGGGGCTGTCACCAATCGGAAGAAAGAGATGCTTTTGACAACAAAATACAAATTTCAACTTGTCTCAACTACGAGTATTTCTCGTTGTCCCATTCCATTTAAAATTGCATGAAAACATTAAGGCATAGGACAATACATCGAAAAAAAGACGCAAATCCTTAATTATCTCGCAAACTGCAGAGTAACGCAGTAGGTAGCACCGGCCATGGGCGAATTCATAATCATGAATATCAAAACGAATAAATTCATAATATAGAATTCACAAATTTAACATAATTTTATCGGTTCCAACAATTTTTTTCTGATTTTGACGAAAATCACAATTTTAGTGATTTTCAAGGGAATCATAAATTAAAAAAAAAACAATTGGCAATGAAAATTACCATTTTTGTCGTGGTTTTTTATTGCCATTTTTTAAACAAATTGTAATTCAGAGCTCCCCTAACGCAGTTTGGTGGCTAATTTACCAAATCATTTTCATTAATCATCCTATCATTGAATGATAATCATGTTACGTTAGTCATGCATAGATTTTCAAAATTCACCATGATTATCATCGGATATTGGACATTAAAATGACAGGAAAAAACAGTTGTTCGAATATATAACCTATAATACCGAATTACAGGTCGGTAACGGAAAACTTGAAATGGGAAGGTCGTTGAAGAGTGTTCATCTTTGTTCCGGCTCGTTTCGATGATATTCCTCTTTTTTTTCAAGTTGTTACCCTGGAAAACCAACCATTATCACAAATCACGAGGGAGGTGTCAGTATTTCAAACGCAGTGGAAAGTCATTTTCCCCGCGGTCGAGGCTGTTTTTAATCCGCGATTTCGTAGTCCTGCCATCCGAAGAAATTTACTCCCAGCGACGAACCCCTCGCCCCCATAGTGGAAAGAGCATGAATGAGAAATAGGATTTCCCGTCAATCACTGTACCATTAGCTTGTGAATTATTCGTTTTCTTTTTACCGTACTACCTAGGTAATATGCATCCAGTTAATATGATTTTTCTTAATTAACGAATCTACACGAATGGTTTTTGCATTTGGTCAGCATCCAATACCGTCCTAAACCGGTAAGAACATATCTTTGAAAATAACCTTTGCCTAATAAAGAAAAAAAATTAATCGCACCTGATAATTCACGTGTTAAGACAACTAGAACAAAGTTCAGTGAAAATTAATTCATTAATTGTTTCAATAATGGACGAATAAAATTATAGAGTTGAATTGAAAAGAGATCCACGTACAGTCGGCTACGTCTTCCGTGTGTATATGTATGTGGACTGTATATTTAGCCAATATATAAGTTTCCGGTTATTATTTCAACCTTATTAATCCTACAAGGAAATACGAATTGCCAGTCAAGTTTATCTCATTTACCTCATATACTACTAAGTAGCTATTGATCTGGATTATACATTCCAGTGTTCAAAGGGCTACTTAGACTACATTTCAACAAATTACATAAATATGTGAACACTGCAATAAGGATTGTAGTACCGGAACCATTACAAATTGTCCTAAGTTTTGTTAAGGGAGCGGTTAGGTAAAGTAGCTCTGAATAAAAGATACTTAAGCCATCAAACTTCTGAACTGCAGATGTTCAAGTTACAGTATCCTGAATCCAGTGAAATCACGTCACTGAGTTGCGACCTCCAATCGACCCCTATTATTATTGCGATACTGTAACATCAAACTGAGTTCATAAAAACAATATTTATGAATTATGCTGTCCTTACATATTTCTCGCCGAAGAAAACAAGGTTCACTGGGTGGTATATCACTAAAAATCAAAATTAAAAATTAAAAATGTAAAATAAAAAACGTTGCCACCGGGGAATAAATTCGAAAGGTTGTGCACTCCACAGGAGTTAACTTTTTAAAAAAAGTTAAAGTACGTTTTACCGGAAATATTTTAGCTAGTATATTTTTACAATTAGTTACTGGGTGTGCGCCTACAAGTGGGACTTACTTTTAGATAGTCTGTACGAATCAAGTGCTCAAAGTTTGTCTCACACCTTCTGTCTCATTGTCATGGGTTTGAAGGAAATCATCGTAGCTCTCTCAAATGAGGGCATTTTTTGGCAATTCAAAGTTTTTTCAGCGTTGTTAACCCTGCCCTTTGAGGAAACACCATGCTTCCGCCATTTCTATACAGTTGGGGCTCAGAAATGAAGTTAGCCGTTTCTAAAACAGGTATGTACGTTTCATACTTCTCATTGTTATGGGTTCGAGAATCACTCTTAATCAATGTTATTGATTTGTTTAGCATTCATTTTGGGATGGAGATGTAAAATCTCTATTTAATGCAAGTTTCAATTTCTATAAGTGTTCATTAGACTCCTAATTGCAGAAGGATCATGTTGATTTCACATTGTCGTGGCGATTTTAAACTTCATTGTTGTGGCTATCACAAAAGCCGTCATGGCTGTTTGAAACAATTTTTTGGTATTCGATACTAAATAAATACCAATAATAAAATGTGATACTTGTTCTAGCACAAAGTTAGGAAAAACTGAAATCAGATGCCCGCCCACCTAGACTTTTGATAGAGAGCTTCTGTGAACCGGTATTATTTTGATACTTTCAAAATCGGATGGTAGTAACTAACTGAATAAATCATCTTGCTTCAACTAGGAATTAAAATGTTTTTTGTTTGAATATCTGTCTCATTCAGCCTTACCTACACATCGTTTACGTAATTCTACCGTTATTTGGTTGACAAAGCTCATTGTCGTGTCCTATAAATTTTTAAAATCCGAATTTTAAGGAAACAAACGATAATTATGCGTGTGTCACTGTACCATTAGAGTAATATCTTGATTGTAGAATAGGAAAATCATAAATTTAGGAATAAAAACCTCAATTGTCCCTTAGAATGAGAATCACCCTTCTGGAAGTCTTTATTCTAAACTTTCGCAGCTATTCTAAATGCAACTAATCTCTAATAAAATTTCACAAAATAAGATTTTTAATGTAACCTTACCTACCTCATAATCACAGAAACATTGAAGCATTTTACTGGCCTGAATAAAAATGGACCCAATATGCGATCATCGTCAAGCGGAAAGAGGCTGATCATCGTCAAGCTGAGAGCTGAAAAACGATGACGTATATTCAAACCCATGATCATGAATATAAACAAAATCATAGTGCGAAGTTTTGTAATTATGACTATAAATACGGTCATGAATATGAATATTTTTAAAATACTACCCACAAATTGAATACAATGGTTTTCATAACTTTTTTTCTGATTTATTTTTTAGAAAATCATAAGTTTAAAAAATAGTTTTTAATCAAAGTTACTATTCATATGGCTTGTAATTATGTTTTGTGGTTTTCGCTGTTACTACCGTCCAACTGCACATGCATAAAATAATGGGAATAAATAAATCATAGTTTCACCCAATACATACTTGTATATTGATACATACAATATCTACGTGTAGACTGGAAATAAGCAAGTAATTTTTGTCTTAAAATGAGAATAAATTGACAAAAAGGAAGATATCGATGCCTTTCTCATAGAAGAATTGTAAATAATACGAATAAACATTTCAATTGCAATATTCGGTCGTGACGGTTGATAAATTTATAAGTGAGGAACCAAAATTCCGACTAGAAGCCGATGGGGCAACGGCAACATGTTCGCTCCTAACTCCAGAAATAAAAACATGTAAACAAGATTGAAATAAAAATAATTAAGAGATATTTTGTACCCCAAATTGCTCAGAAAGTAGTAACGTTAGTACCTCGTAAGTGTATTCACAATTATTTTCAAACTTCTGGACTACTTGTACCATTTTACTTAGCGACCTAATTGTCCCAAAGAATGATCACATATTTGATAATGGAGAATACTAAGCCACTCCATACCTAACCATCCCTGACTGTATTGTCAGCTAGACTGAAGTATTGACCGAAGGATAGACAAATAAGGGTTATGTTTGGAATAATTGTAGTTCTTCAAATTATTATAATTGTTGTAAAAATAAATGGTACCTAAAGATTTAATGATTACAGATCAACACTGTTCGTGTTTATTAACGTGACATGTATAATTTGAACAACGTACCTACGGGATATTCAAGTCGAGATAGGAACCGACATACGGTTAGCGATAACTCACGTCGCTCGAAATTGGATATTAGTCGGGCAGAGGAGGTTTTAGCGTGAGCAGGTTAACTTGGAGCAACAATGCAAGCAATTACCCCTGCGCAGTGAAATGGAATCTCTCTCAGTTCTTGACGGAGAAAGGTTAACTCCGCGGAAGGCTCCAGGGTAGTTTGGTGTAATAATAACAACAATATTCGGAACGGGGAAATGAGATAGAAACAAGGTCCCAGAACCATCTCGCCTTGAGCGGGAATTTCAAGTTCCCTCTTCCTTTCGAGGGGAGGACAACTACCTATCAAAGTAAGTCCTTCCGCTCCTCGTCGAACTTGGTTGAATTGCGTGTGAGGGGAGGAAGGGGAAGACGAATCCAAGTTATTGTCGAATCCGAGAGCGTAAAGTGGATTCGAGTTTGGCGGTCTGGGGGGATCTTGCTCCTTGTTGTGCTGCTCTCGTTACGGTAGGGCAGTCAACCGTCCTCTCCCGCCGTCTATTACAACCCTTCATCTGAAGCGAGGACTTTCCAGGCAGATAAACCAACATTCTGTAGGCGCCTCGTGAAACGTCGCAGCGAACCGATCTGCGATGAGATGGGAACGGGGTGCATGATCTCTAGACGTTTAATCACATTTCCCACCTCTCTTCACTCATATGCCAACGTTTCACATAGTACGGCTCGTGAAAGACTGTACAATCAGTAAAAGTAATGCAAACGAGTTGAGGATTGATATAGGGATAATTTATTCAGTCATTAAATAAAATTGGTACAAATGCATATATACTTTTTTTTTTAAAGATCTCCCTTCAAAGGTGGAGGGGGCACACCATTAAATAAAAACGAAAAAACTAAAGAAAAAAATGGGGAGGACGCCCAGGTTATTACCCGACGCCGGCCCTTGGGATTTGGGAAGTCAAGGATGACGAAGGAAATAGAGAGGGATGAAAGGAAGTGCCCCTGTAAAATTACCACTAATTTAGGTACTAGCCCCGGACGACACGGGTGGTGTACTTCTGACGAGATGCCCAGCTCAAGTAACTCCGAGGCACTTTTCCCGCACCACACTCCACGCCATGACACGGTTGCAGCCATAACCTTGATGTTGTTAGGCGCCACTCCTTTTAGCTCAGATACCGCTTGCCGCAGGTCGTTCCTATCATATTTACTTTTCTTAGCCCTCCAGGTCTGCTCCATGTCCACGCTGCCACAGACAACTTGGACATCCAGGATTATGGTAGACCCATCGGGCTTAGTGGCAACGGTATCTGACTTCTTGCCCTGGTCACTTGGCATATGATACAGTCGCTCTCTCTCCACATCCCAGCCCCTGGATGACAACGCACCTACTATCTGCTTGGCAACCGCATCATGACAGAGAATACGGCTACCGTGAGTTCTTAGACACTGCTGTACCACGTAATAGAGGTTTTCTGTTTTACCCCGACAGGCACGGCAATGGGTTTCTACTGTCCCACAACTACCTCTCAAACACCTCACCGCAGTCGCTAATGTAGCCACCCGGATTGCATGGAAATGTCGGTACTCGCAGGCCCTAATGCCCTCTGAAACCCAATCCACCCATTGGAACGAGATGGGGGATTCAGAGCACTGTCGGAGTTCTTTACCATCATCTGAATCATGCAGGGCAGCAGCAAACTCAGCAGAAGAGCTGGGTTTCAGAGCAGTTGATGTTGCTCGATCGCACCACAACAGCTGATGCCTGACAAAATCAAGGTCAGCAGCAGTGCGGGCAACCTCCCAGCTTGAGCCCCTAAGGGCTAGCTAGAGAGGGAGAAAGAGATAGTACACGTCACTCACACAACTGCAAACATACGTTCTATTTACATTAATATGATACTATTGCTGTGTAATGTTATGGCTACATTGTTCAACTAATTGTCTGTTGTAAACAGACCACTCGTAAATAACTCAGAAAGCTGATTTATTGGGGAAATTATAAGACACATACAGGAAATTTGCAAGTTGCTTGTGAAGGGCCCCCAGGTTAACTGACTTTCGTCCTCTGCCTAGTGGCCCCACAACTCACAACCTGTGGGGGAATGAAGACTGCCATCTACTTCCCAGCGAGTTTACTGCCACTACGGACCTAACCACTGGCAGGGGGGGCAGGCTTGTGGTGCTTTGCCTAGGGATAGTGAACCAGTGGCAGCTTGGGCGCCCTTCTCCTGTTGTACCATATTGGGTAGCATAGGCCGGCAGGCAGCCCAGACTGAGTTGTCCCCCGTCCAAAGCACCTTGTGCCTAAAATGGTCTCATGCCTAAAAAATGTCTAATGCTTTTCATGACTGCCCGCCTCCTGGGGGTGTACTTACCCCATTCTTCAGGCAGTCCTGAGGGGAGGATGTCTCCTAGGCCCAGAGGGTCAACCCAGAAGCCACCTTCCAGGGTGCACTACTCTATATTCGTCCCCCCTGATTCTCTACCTGACGTAGCCTAACCTAATATCACAGACCTATCTGCCTACATCTACTGTTCGAACTGCTTGATATTCCTCCTTCCTCTAATACCTTCCCTATAGCTAGAGCCTGGAATTTTTCATATTTGCATATCTGTATATCGTTTACATCCGACGTTCTGGATCATTACCACCCAAATCTGGTTTAAATTTTCCACTTTAAATTTGCATATTCTTGCATGTTTTGGAATTTTTGGGGAAATCTGCATTTTCTTTCAAAAACGTGCTACTAGCATATCTTTAAAAAATTATTGAAAATGAGGAAAAATTCATCAGATTACATTTCGAGTCGCTTCCCATATTACACGCGGGGGACGTTGTAAGTGTGCTGGAAGAGTTCCGAGTGGCTGGGAGAAATTGGAGAGGCCCTGAAGTCGATGTTGGCAGCAGTCTTTGAGAAGAACCTATGCGGGACAGCCGCCATCAACATCGGCAAAATTCACATGAGCGATATTTTACTTCGCTGTTGGGATTTTCACCTAATGATATCGCTACTATGAATTATCTTCGAATCGTCTCAGTCGACGTAGAACGGTCATTTTCTGCATTGAAGGCTCTTCTTTCAGACAAAAGATGGTCTCTGAAACCTGAGCATCTTGAGCAGCACATAATTTTTCAATTTAATGAAGTAAATTTTGATTAAGCTTATTTTGATAAAATGATGTGAATAATAAAGACTTGGGTACCTGCGCAGTACCTACTATGATTGGCTATTCTACCTTCCATTTAAGACGGATTCAATGGTTTTCCGAACAATGACGGATGATTTAAATATTTTTGAGACATTTTTGGGATTTTTACATATATTTTTGCTTTTTGTTACATATTTGGGGCAATGTTTTTGTCCAGATAATTCCGGGCTCTACACATAACTAACCTAAATTACATGAGTAGACTACTCAATATTCATCTACTCTCTTCTACCTCGCTGAGTATAAAAACACTAACGTTTCTTAAATTACAGTCACGTCTTAAATTACATTTTTTCACCTAACCTCGTATCACAAATCTTCTAATCGCCCCCTCTCGCACAGACCTCTCATCCCTTGTATAAGATACACACAGGGGGCCCCAAGCTGAGAGTGAAAGGCCTAATGTGCTCCTATCAAGGTTTTTTCGAGCTCTCTGACTGCACCTCAGTACAAATTTAGAATGATCTGAAATTCTGCCGCGTAACCTACTATTTTGGGTGACTTTGGAGCATGTGATCACCTCCATGTAGTTGGTCCAAGCTGCATTCCAGTTCTGTGAATTGAATGATATCAATCGGTTAATGTATTGATACGATCATTCGTTTGGTCTCCATTAGAAAAACCTCATCTTTGGGTAATGAAAATTTCTCAGGTAGATGGTCGAGCTAGAGGGCCAAGCTGCATTCAGTGGGAGGCGTGAGCTAGACAGTGAGCCTGGTGGTAGCCCATTTATTTTCGTCTTGAATACAATTTAAAAGTTTGAAGGCAAGAGGTGTTTAGATACTGTACCACAGAATACTAATCTAATGTGCATAGTATTGGCGGCTTCTCCCTGAAAGTCTTGGGGTGATCTCCAGGGGCTAACACTAAGGGGAAGAAAGAGATGCTTTTCATAGCCAAATTCAAATATCAACTTGGCTTTCACCTCACCATTCAACGTATCAAAAACAAATAACCAAGACGTCATTAGTTATTAGTAGACTTTGACATTTGTTCTCTCTCCAACATGCCGTTCACATTGGAAGCACAAAGAACACAAGTGGCAAAACGCGCTCGGACATTCGAGAACGTTTGTGAGCCGGGTTGGCAAACGCTGTTAGGCACTGTAGACCCTCCACAACAGTCAACCTTGCTGATGATTGTTTAAAAACAGTGTTCACGAGTACTCGTATGGTGTAAACGGCCCCTGCATGAATAACTTCGGAAACTGATCCGCTAAGTGGTTTGTTGTTGTGGTGGTCCGCTGATAACGAAATGATCAGGTACGGCTCGGGCGCCCCAAGCAGGTAGCAAAGACCTGACTGTTCTCCAGATTCGGACTTCTCGAGTTCTCTGATTGTTCAATCTCAAATCCCCCTCAGTGCAAACCTACAATGCCCCTAAATTGTCCTACTATGTTGAGTGACCTTGGAACATGTGCTCACTTCCATCTGATTGCTTCAATCTGCATTCCAGAGCCCTGAAGGTATATTTCGCGCGTTGGTTCAGGGCAGTCTTGTTCCACTATATTCAATTGATCTGAATCACCTTTTTTTATCATTTTGGTTTAATGGGTTTGGATTGCTAATCAATCTCATATCAATTTCCAAACGACCTTTTCATCATTCTATCCGTTATAAAATTAGCGCGACAGACCCGAATTACGTGTCGACTAACTTTTGAAGGCGTTGGTGAATGATGGAATATGTCCCCCGGCATTTCAATCCTAAGAATCTTCATAACATGAGTACATTTTACATCTTCGGAGATTATCTAAAACATTTCAAAAGATCTATAGTTTCGTGTTACCCAGACGAGGGAGCTATGTGAGAACTTGGCAGATCCACAGCTTCCGCTGCCTATAGGTAGACTCGGAGGTTTTCCATTCTACTGTTCAGGCCTGATCGATAAAATGCACCAATAAATGATTTATGAATGAAAACGAACCAGTTGGCTCCCGTTTCATCGAAAAGTTGCAATCATGATACGGATTGAACATTTAACTTGATAAAACGGGGTACTTCGGTAGAGTGTTCTCGACTCAACATGATCATGATTTATTCTTCCCGGCCCCACTCGAATTTTTGTCGGCATAACATTAAACGAAAATTCTGACTCCCTCGGCGTTTCAGCGTAATCCGATTGTGATGCCCAATTAGGGATGCGACGGGCTCGATGAAAAATGTCAAAGCCTCAGCGTCAAATTTGTCAATTAGATTAACTGGGAGCTTCATAATAAGCTCATTTATCATTGGTCGTCTGCGTCGTTTCGTTTCACACTTGAATTATCAAGTTATTACAGAACTCAGGCAGAATGAGAAATGAGTTGAATGAATCTCTCGGTGGATCAGATGACTCCCCCCCCCCCCACCCCTAATCCAATGACAAATCGAGAAAAAGAGTTCATACCGGATTTCACGGTGAAATGCTGCAAAAAAATTGAATAGGCATTTCATTAAAATATAGTCACAGTGTTTACGAATGTGATACAGAACTTGAAGTACATGAATTTATAAATGAAAAACATTCAGTGGAGTACGTGATTTTATCGCGATTTACGAACTCTGCAGTTACAAAACTTTAGGAGAGATTCTCCGACGTATAATTATCTCTCAGATCAGTTAAGTTTTAATTCCAGTGATCCACCGTGGCTATCTCGAAGTGGAGCTCAAGTATTGTTAACTTTAGCAAGCGAAACATGAACAGGATACTAAGCGCATGCTCATTGGGCAGAAAGCAAGTTATATGGCTGTCCAGCTTTTAGAATAAAGAATATACGGAAACCAGATCTTTTTGGATCTCAGATGACAGTTTCATTCATTTTGCACAAATCTTCCAAAAGACAAATCTGGATTCAAACGTCTTAACAAACCCAACTTGGTCATTACTCGAGCAGTCATGCTAGTAGAAGTGCCTGGTTGTTTTTAGTAAATGAATAACGTGAGTGAAAAAGACAATCCCACTAATGGTATGCTTAGGCAAAGTGGCCAAAGCTTGGCTAAAACTTATTACAATGGCTAAAATTTAATACAATGAGTGCCCGTTTCAGTCATTCAGTGGAATAGATTTTGTCTTTAACAGATATATTTAATATTAATTAAAAGTAGTTAATAAACAAGAAAAGTAAAACAATTCGAAAAAGAGTATTGAGTAAAATATCCGTATTAAATGATAACATGATGTTGGAAAAAATATTAAATTTATCACGACCAAAAGTACTCAACGTCATTTGATATCCTGCTCTGAGGTACTTCAGGGGATTCCGAGGAAACTTCAGGGCCCGGGAACTTCTCAATCGGGTGATTCACGAATCGGAGCACTCTGCAAGGTGGCCGATAGTAGAGGTAATTGGTGGGAGGAAACGGTATCCAGAAGAGTATTTTTAAGCGGGAACCAGCCCGGGGGACTAAGAGATTCACATCGGCCCGGAGCGATGGCGAGTCAACTCTGACCAGGATCAATCGATGTATAAATGTGAAGTCGTCCGATCAGTGTCTGAACTCAGGGTGGTTTGTGCAACATTTCCCATCCAAAACTTCAAAACTTACTGCATCCTGTGGACTGTTGGTGAATGTTCTGCGTCACATGTGTGACAATCAAGATATGACCACTCACGAGATTCGCGCACATTGATGTGGAACATATATTCTTAGGATATCCTGAGTCCGAAGAGAACCCTGCAGAATTTTTGCTCTCCAGATACATCGTTCGTTCCGGTCTTGGTGGTTGTGTTGGTTGATGGCTATTGTAGAAAGATAGAATGTCGGTTTCTGCATATATGTTTTGGCCATCGTAAATTGACGTACAGTACTGCACGGTAAATATCCATCTTTAGGGAGGATAAAATTGACGATTGGCCCTAAGCGCTCAAGTTGCTTGGCTAATTCATCTACCTTGATATTACCATACAGACCGGAATGAGGTTTAACCCAGGGTATTCATATCCATGAATCAGAATACGAAACAAATTCATAAATCGTAAGATATGAACTAGAATGATATGATTACGTTTATTTATTTTTATTATTATTTTTTTAAACAAAAAATCTACACTTCAATTGTGAGTTTCCCCAAAATTAACTTTAGTCTGAGTAAATTTTACTTATATTTCCTGATTTTACAATTAATGTTCCCGGAATTCATATTGATTTGTAAAGTTCCCCGAAATTTGTGTTCTGTGGATTTCCCCTCTGCATGTATTCTGCAAATTTTAACTAAATCTATACTATTTTGTGATTTTTTTAAAAATATTTTTTTCTAAGGCGATAAAAAGGGAATTTATTATTAAAAATTAGACAGTTTTCAACAGATTTTCGAAAAACGACTGGATCTTGAAAAAATGCACACAAAATATGTGAATAGTAGAAAAATTCACAATATGAACATACATTTTGTGGAAATTCACAAAAAAGAATTGGTATCAGATAATTGTCGTTAACAGTTCCCTACGTTATTTCTTACAATTTATCAAATTTACATAAGTGACAAAATTGAACTACAGTTAAAACGAATTATAATAATATTACCAAAATCAGAATGACCGACTGTCAAAGAGCTAACTTCTCCAAAAGTTGGGTTGTTTAGATGTGTGTTTTTCCATGTTTTCCTCAAAATCAAATTATATTTTCCGGAGAGGGTTTCCAAGCTACTCTTCCGAATCCTCCCCTCATTAATTTCAATTTATTCCTTTTTCATTTGTCTCAGTATTTTCAGAGCCCTCAGCAGCCCGCGGTTTGTTTTCACGACGAGGGATTTGAATGAATCAAAACCCACTCACTCCGGTTGATTTCATTTCTCCCTAGAGCGGCGGTATAATTTTAGTTCCCTCCGCCGGGAAGTCATTTGAAATATCTTCAAACCTGATAAATTGTATGTTGGCGACGTGAATTTTGGAATCTCCCCGTTGTTCACCCATCGAATTTTTTCAAATCGGGGATTCGTTCGAATAACTAAGATGTTATCCAAAGTAGAATGTTGGCAGGGATATCACCACAATAATTGAATTGTGATGAACGATTTTTTAACCTTGAGAAGATTTCAAGCGCAACTCCTACCAACATTGTAATCCTCAGCCACGCAACAAAAGAGGAAAACAAACCAAAATACATTACAATCTTCCTACAACCCTTGGGATGACTACGTCAGAAATGGCTTAATGGGTATTTGGGAAACGTATGCCACAAAGTCGGATCGACCTCCGACATATACAAGCTGATGAACGGTACAATTTTAATGACGAATGTTATTTTATTTGAGGCGAGCTTATCATATTTTCCTTTCCTTCATTTTAGCGAGGAACTGCACTGTCGTCATCTTTCGCAATACTCAGGTTATTTGTGGTTTGAAGGGAAGAGTTTGAGCAGAACGTAACCCATTAAGGTACAATTTGTTCTATGTTACGCTGCTCTCACGGCGTTGTAGGTAATCGCTTCATCCATGACAAAGGTGCAACTAGTATTCCACCACTTCCTTGTACTTTTTCATCCAATATGGTTTGCAAACCCCAGCAATATGGTTATCTTCCTAAATTATAAACACATCAGGTGTTTTGCGAATCAGATATCATCGTTTTTCTTTGAATGAAATACGATCACGTTAATATGGGGTCCATGATCAGGGGTGGAGGTTACGTTACGATTATCCCCAACCATCCCTGACGATCCCTAACCACCACCTTCAAAATAATGAGTATTTCCATCCTTTGAAACGTTCATCAGTTGCTAAAAATGTTAAGGGAAGGGAATAACAACGTACCTACAAGTTATTAAAGTTGATTCACTGAAATGTATTCAATGAATTGAATACATTATTAATCAGAACAACATAGGTTTTGGACCTAATTTTGCATAAATAAATTACAAACACCTTGTAACCGTCCTCAATTTGTTTTTAACGCTGCACAGGAAAGGCCATCAACCTTTGTTATTAAAATTAAACCTTTTTACAAGAACTTAATGGATTGTTGAGTTAGAACAACTACATATTTTTCCAGGAACAGGTGGGCAGCGATCGTTTTTCACTCAAGTATTCATAATAGTAGGTACTTCACTCTCAGCGGTGGAATTTATTCTATTGTTGAGCGTTTCCATTGAGATCCAATTCTGAAAACCCACTTACATTTTCCTAAGGGCAGTCCCATGATTTTCTTTCTTTATTTTTCCCTTGAAAAAATCGTTAACGTGGGCGTAGAACGCTTTCGATCTTTCCAAATAATACATTGTTGTAATATGGCTGTACAGAATTAGATTTGAGTAAATCATAACCGCAGTTCTTCTATTAAATAATTTATTTATCAAAAACGGGTGGCGCGATTACAAAGAACAATATAGGTAATAGTTTCATTTAAAAGGTACAGTACAACAGGGGAGGGGGGGAAGAGAGAGAGGAAACAAATTTATTACAATCGAAATGAAAGAAAATTGATATAGTGTGCAGGAAATAATTCATCATAAAAACGCCAGTTTATTGAAGATACAGGCGAGGCGAAAATCTACGTAACATTCTCCTGAAATTCAATAATCGCTCCATCACCTGTGAAACACGCGCACTCCAAAGCTTAGTAGAAATTCAAATCATGAATCAAGCCAAATGAATAAAATTGAATAATAAACCCCAGTGAAAGAATTAGCAGCGTTTCATGCATATCAGAATGCTTCAACCCGTGTATCGGCTATTGTTTACAACGCTGTTGTTTTTGTTTTGATCGTAGTAACCTAGTGATGTAGTGAATGTGGATGCACATTTTGGCAGCATAAGATCATCCCATACATCGGGAATGGTTTGAGCTACAGACCTGGGGAGGGCCTCATTCGATTTCTCATGGAAAGTTCTTAAAAAAATGTCCAAATTTAGGCCGCCTTGATTTTTTTGAGGTTTTTAGGAATTTTACAAAACTTTGACAACCCTTAAAGGGCACTTTAAATCAAGTGAGAGAGCTGGCTAAAGAATTGGGGTGTTGTCGGACCAACATGGATTTTTCCTGAAAGTTTCAGATTTTTCGCTCCAGCCGTTTGGGAGAAATCGTGCGTACGGCGGACGGGCGGAAAAATTTTTATTGCACATTCGGATTCGACACCCTTTGAAACGTAAATCATAAAATTCTCAGTGGGGGTTAGAAATTTTTTTTATCAAGAGCGATTACAATGGTTTACTATTGAATAATTAACCAAAAGAGCTGCATTCCTTTTGTGAACCTGAGGAACTAGGAGGTTGATCCTAAAAAGATGGCTGAGGTAATCCAGCTGTATAGGAATCAATCTGCATAGGAGAGACCATGCCACATCGCATGGTGAAACTTTGTGTGAGTGTTTTGACATCAAATACTGAAAAAAATGAAACCTGAAGAAAACGATATTACGGAAGAAAAAGCGCACAGTGCTTAAGTAATGTAGAAGAAGAAGAAGAAGAAATATGTTTTATTGAAAGGAAAAGCACTTCGTAAATCAAATAATATTCGTATAAAACTAAAACGCTGCAAATTCTTTCACTGGGGTTTATTATTTAATCGGCTTGCGTTCATGATTTGAATTTCTACTAAGCTTTGGAGTGTGCGTGTTTCACAGGATAGGGAGATTATTGAATTTCAGGAGATATACATGGAGCACGTAAATCTGTTCTCGACCAAAATACCTATTTTAATTGATCAGTTGATCATATTCGTGTGCCTCCTGAAATTCAATAATCGCCCTATCCTGAGAAACACGCAGACTCCAAAGCTTAGTAGAAATTCAAATTATGAACGCAAGCCGATTGAATAATAAACCACAGTGAAAGAATTTGCAGCGTTTTTTTTATTGAACCTCAATACCCCCCCACAATAAAAACATCTATAATTTATCAAGTCCTTTGGCACTCGTATTGAGTTAAAACTTCCCCAAATCCAAATTTAAACGATGTAGCCAAAGGTAGACAGATGTAGAGGGGCACACAAATATCATCAACTGATCAATCCAAATAGGTGTTTTGGATGAGAAATTATGTACGTTCTCCATGCATATCTCCTGAAATTCAATAATCGCTCTATCACCTGTAAAACACGCACACTTCGAAGCTTAGTAAGATTCAAATCATGAACGCAAGCCAATTGAATAATAAACCCCAGTGAAAGAATACCCCGGTAATAATATTGAATAATAAACCCCAGTAATAATATTGAATAATATTTACCTATATATTATCAGAATGCTTCAACCCGTGTATCGGCTACTAACTTGTATTCACATCGGCTATCACTCCAGTATCCACATTCACTACAACTCGACGCTATCGGCCGGACATCACTAGGTTACAAACAAACAATAATAAACGCAAAAAATACATCGGGAATGGTTTGACCTACGGACGCGGGGAAGGGCTCATTCGATTCCTAATGGTATGTTCTTCAAATAGGAAAATATTTAGGCCGAACTAGTTTTATTCAACTTTTAATTAGAGTTTTCAGATTTTACAAACCTTTTACAGCCCTTAAAGAGCACTTTAGATTAAAATAAGTTTTTTTTTTCGATTACAATGGTTTATTATTGAATAATAAACCAATAGGATTGGCGGATATCGCCATGAATCTCGGTATAATCATGTAAATGAAACTCATTCTTCACTAATTCAGTTTTAGATAATAATACAAATAATTATCTTATACCAATTATTACAATTTATTAAATATTTTCCTTTTTTTGGGTGGACAGATTATAAAGCTCATAGCTAGGATTAGTAGTAGTTTATCCATAATTAGATGCAGATACCAAATACTTCCGCTAGGCTCTGGCGTCTCTCACAAATTTGTACAGTAACATTGTTTATACATATATATAGTATAATTGTAGATTCTATTAAATCCGGTCCATCGAAAAACCCCTCGCCAAAATATCTCAACCTAAATTCCGACAAAATAGGACACTTACAAAGGAAGTGATGCACATCCTCGTCCTGAACAGTATTACATAACGAACATCTTTCTGCCAGAGTACCCCGGTTCCATCTTCAGCAATTTAAATTTAGTTGTTCACAGCGAACTTTCAACAGTACTTTCGAAATAATAGGGCTTAAGTGGCTGTGCATGTCAACAAAAGGAGATTCCAAACATTTGTGTACAAGATGGTTACAGGGAGGTCTGATGCGATCCACGTGTCACGTCGTCAGTAATGACATGAGACAAAATGAATTCAGTTAATGATACAACTAAGTAAGTAATGTATTGGGTTGTAATGTTCCTCCAGGACTGAATATTAAATGTTAACTGGGTAACTATTTTTCTCCATGGCAAGCAATCTCTCCTCATCAATGTCAAAATTTCCTCCTTGCGATAATTAATTTATATATTGTAATTATAGTGTCTCACCTTACCGGCACGCCTATTTCATGGCCTTCATGAAGGCTGTGAACCGGTCAGGCTTGTTATGTCGCCAGTAATGTTATGTCCAACAGTAATGGTCTAGTTGTGACTGAAGCGATTCGTTGGGGACTCCTCTCATTTGCTTTATGCTGCGCATCTTTGCGTCCATCCACGACCATTCGCCACCCTGTCTGTGAGCCACAGTTCCTTGGTCTACGTTATTATTTTGATGGTTCAAAGTTTTATGAACACAGCCTTGAGTCCCTAAACAGCTGTAGGCTGGACGTTCGCGTGAATGAATTCCAAGCCAGCACATTCCCTCTGAATAATCTGGAAGAGAGTGGCTTTCCAAGCGTAGTACATAAAAATAGCAATCGCCTTGAAGTGCAGTAACCAGAACACTGTCGGTCCATCTACCCTCCCTCCGCGGTTACGGTTATTGCGGACATCTACGCTGCCAGGAGAGCCATCACCAGTCAGCAACCGTCCGCTATTATACTATTGTTCGCCAGCAAAGCTGCTTTCGTTGACTTGTACCGGATTTTCAAATTTACCAATCATTTGTCCTACTTTTGAAATGGTTACTGTGCAAACACATGTTTAACCACTCTGTTAAAGTGCCCAGTGACAATGTGAATTAGGGCATACTACAATTTTAATGTCCATTACGCTGTCGATAAATCTCATTTCGTTGCAGTAATATTTTTTTCTTGGGTTGGTAGGTAAAAGGAAAGAATGGCATTGTATTTGGAAAAATCGTTTTTATATCGTTTAATTAATGTGAAAAAGTGTTTTAACAAGAATCAAAATATGAAAACTTACCTTAAAACTGAAACTTAGTAGTATAAAATATGAAACTATAAGAAAAAATAAATCTCAAGAATGCGTTTTCTTCTTAATCACTCCTCTTCTGAAATTCTTGATCTCCCCATTCTGCTTGCCCTGTAAAACCATAAGTTGCGCAGTCACTGAACAAGTAGATGGATTCCCAAGTAGTGGTACACTATAACAATAAGCTTGGTAAAAAAATTGGTAGCATTTGGAACAGGAATACAACAATTATCTCCGAATTTTCTCCTTGGTTCAAATGTGTTATGGATGATACTACCATCATTAGGGTAAAAACATAGTGGAGCGGCGAGTCAAGAGTCAAACGGCGAGTCAAAGCAGCGCGTTTTCGATTCAAGATGCAAGCGTCGTTTCACACGCACATAGTGGAAAACTCCCGCGACTGGGAGGAGAAAAGAGTTTAGTCGACAAAATGCTATCAGTTAGTGATGACGAGTATTTATTGGAGAACAGTGCCCTCAAAGTTTTATGTGTTAAAGGTAGAGTTTGCTGTGCATCCATTGAACGAAAAACGTGATACTTTAGGTGAATACCATCACCTATTTCCCCAATTAAGAGTATCCTGATCGGTTCTTTCAATACACCAGGATGGAGTACAGTACCTTTCAGTACATTTTAAACCATATTCAACCTCAAATGGTAACAAAATTCACTAATTTCGTCAAGCAGCCTATTGAACCTGCACGGGAAGACAGGAGTCGATCTACTGGAGCAGCGCTTCAAAGAAATCGGGGGTCATTTCACGAGCGGCGAGTCAAGATTCATGTCGATGCATGAAGCGCCGCTTGCCTCGTCACTATGTCCGTGCCTACTTAATTGTATGGAATATTTAAAAACGCGCCGCTAGACTCGCCGCTTGACTCTTGACTCGCCGCTCCACTATGTTTTTACCCTTAGGGTATTACAAGATTCACTCCGAAAAAATACAGTTTTTTCATGAAAATCATTCCATGGAGTCAATTATAACGGATGAAGTCCCAATAAAAACCCCAAAACTAAACGAATATTCATTTTGAGCTCAACTTATGTATTTTGTGTTTCAAAGAGAATACTGAACTAAGTTGCAGGTGGAAACCGATCAACAACGATTTTATCTTTCCACCTCGACGTTGTGAGAAATTCGTAAGAATCGATTTGGATAGCTATGGTGCATTCCGCCTTCATTGATTGAAGATAGCCACTGCCAGGACGGATTAAGGAAAAATTGATTGAATACCTCAACACTACAGAACCTTGATCATTTGTGAGGGATAACTTTAGTCGGCCCTTCCCGATTTTAGAATCCGTCGCCTTGGGAGATGAATCACACGTTTTTAAGCGTCTGGGTCATCCTCTGAGTGTAGCAGAACATTATAACCGCATTCGGCTCATTGGAAGGGGCAAGCATACCACTCCATCACCTCACACATTTTACTAAAATGGATTTTGATCCATTACAAAGCCCCACGAAAAACAAACTTCTTGAAAGTTCATTCTAAGCTGAAAGATTTCTTCGTCTGTTGATGTCAAATCATAGACAAATGAATGGAGCTTTTTCTTCCATGACGCTGACAAACGCTTGCATACGAGTCTGCAACACATTGGGACATTTTCATGTGTGTTTTCTTTTTTTATTTATTACTATGCCGCCCACCCATGGGTACTTAATTGAATTCGCGATCGTGTTGACTCAAGGACTGTAGTTACCAACTTTTATTTATTGGTATCGCGTGAGCAAGTTTTCGTGACGATTTTTCAGTTTATGTGCCAAAGCAAAGACATGAAATGTCCTTTCTATCTACGAAATCTACAAAGTTTGCTGTTATACTATCCTCATTACCTACTACTGTTTACATGGTAACTCTATTTTCGTTAGCAATTGTGACGCAATCCCGTTTATCTACGAAAGACATGAAAATGTCAGGTGACAACGTCATTTCTGATGGTCATAATCATCGTTGTGGCCACTTGGGACAATTTTCGTGAGCAATTTTCGTGAAGATTTTTCAGTTTATGTGCCAAAGCAAAGACATGAAAATGTCAAAAAGTAATTACCTACTTAATTTTAAAATTGTTGTGGCACTCTGACATTGCGGTAGTCTTTTGTTAGTTTGGAATGTCCACGATAATCTTAAAAACTAAAAGCCACGACTAATGTTATTTTCAACTTTAAGATCACATTGTGACAGAGGTACTCATGTCTCAGGGTTCCTCCAATGCTCATTAATTACAGCATTTAACGAAGTTGTGAAAAACATGCATCGGATGGAATCTTGGTCATTAAAATAATAGAAATAGAATCTATTTGTATCTGATACAATCACGACAATGTCAACAATAAACCTGCGCGCCTGAAATATCATCTCCGAGAGGATCAGTTAGTCACTGAGTGGCCGTTGGGACGTGATGCGCTTGCTGGCGGGATTGGCTGGGATGCCACCCTTTGTGACGAACATCAACTTCCAAAATATTCCGAATCCCCTTTCCGATGCATGGGGATCTCTTTCAGCCACGGCAATGTTAAGAAAAGTTGTAGACAGCTTTTCGTTGATCATAATTGCTGACATGATTTTACAGGAGCATTGCAAAACCTATTTTCAAGGCGTAAGATCATCAACTTGAATGAGGAAAAAAAATTGCGTTCATAGAAATTTTCTAGGTGCATGGAAATCAACTGCGGAGTCGAGTATTTAACTTTTAGACCAAATACGACAATGTGAATACGTAGGTAAATTACCTATTAGGGTTCTTTAAAAACCAATTGGACTTACAGTTGTCAAAGGCTATTGAAGAACCAATCAGAGTAGAGCGTAAGCCTAACGAGTGAAATTTCACAGGTGGTAGACTCGAAATTGCCCCTAGTCTAGGAATAACCCATATCACCACATACAGCTTAATTTATATTATGCATGCACATTTTCAATAGTTACTACTCGACAAAGCACAATACAATTTGTAGGGCACCATCATCACATCTAACAAACAAGTGGTATTGTTATGAATTCTCATCACTGTAATAACAAAGTAGCCATCAATGATGCAGCAGTCAAGGCTAAGACTTTGTTCCATTCCACGGATAGCTTAAACGGTTTGATTGGGAGCACAAATTCGATTTGACGAAACATAGCGGCCGAGGAAAGTCCGCACCAACTTCTTTTGATCTACAAGTTTCGGGCAGTAATTGGAAATTGACCCTAACGCCCGCCATTCGGTTTGCCGAATCAGTCCGTCCGATTGAAGTTTTGGCTGCATGCACTCTAATGAGCCTAAGGGAGCTGGGAGAGGAACTAGGGACCAGCGGTTTCCTAAAAGGACGCCACTTCACTTTGTTTACTTTGTCCACTTTCTGGCCAATGTTTCCCTTCTGTTCAATCTCAAACGTTGGGTTCTCTCTGAATCAACTACAGCGGGGGTAACGAATCGGTTCGAACCTCATTTCGGGAATTCGGATTTCCCTCGCTGATTTTGGCTGATTTGACCTGAAGTTGCCGTTGTTTTAGCGGTCGACAGAGTGATTTGAGTGAACTTCTTATAACTTGGTGAAGGGTCTTCAAGTTTGTAGTAGGACAGCTAAACTAGGCAGCCTCTCGACAAGTTATAATAACAAATCCAAGTGATAAACTTCCAAACGACATTCCCTCGCAGTTGCATCTTGTTAGACCTACAGATTTCCTCTCAATCAGAATTAACTACCACAGTTCCACACGATTTCTGAACCCCTCCGTTTGACTATTGAAGTGTAGATCTTGGCTTTTGGTTAACTATTTCCAATGGAGAAAACCTTGCAAATTATTACACAAATGTTTACCATTTCTGTATCAGATAACCCTCCAAAGTGGAACACCGGAATACAAGAAACGGACTTCACATCTGGGGATGACGCCTCCTCAATGCACTCGGATAAACCTAGAAATTCTACTTAAATTTAATAAAATAAAATAAACGTAGCCTGCGGTGCATTATTGAAACTTGTTACCATAGGACAACTCAAGGACAATATCCAACGAGCCATTGCTGAAATTCCCCTCGATATGCTCAGACGAGTGGACCAAAACTTCCGAAATCGAGTGTTTCAGTGCACTGAAAACGGGGGGGAGGGGGGGGGGGTCATTTAAGGGAAATAAATTTTAAAACCATATGAAACAAATTTGAAAGATCTTGTTCAAATAATAACATTTTAATCGCATTGATATCTTGGATACTTTTTTTTTTAAATTGACCTTTCAAATCAGCAAGTTTTGTTGACTCACCCTGTATAAGGTGAAAAAAATCTCAATTTTTACTTCAGAGCGGTTGGTTGATTAGGGAAGAAATTAGCCTCAACATCCTCCAGCTGATCAGTAAGTCTTACATTGTTATTCAATTTTGGACTGAAGTCTTAAAGGTAAAATATGTAAATGTAAAGCTCATAACGGAAAACCTACAATGCTGTAACATTCTTTACATCGGCACATCGTGTAGCACCAGTGGGAACGTCATGAAAAAATAAAAATTTCAATCTAATCGCTGTTGCTGGCAAGTCTCAATACCTACATAACGATGGACAAAGGCTGTTTTCAAACTCAATAGCTCAGTAATCTTGGCCTCAAATGAACCGACAAGGATCAACCGTCGTTTTGCTTGGAAAGAAGAGGGGACGATTTTTTTCGTTTTTGTGTCACACTTTTCTGGAGGCCTTTTACGCTCTCGTTCAATAATGTCCAGGAGGTAACGCAATAATTATAATTTCACTTTTTTTCGGAAACATTTTCACTCAGCGTTTCTTTTCTCTAGTTCCAAAAACGTATATCTTTATTGACTGAAATGGACGTATATCTTTCATCGTTTTAGCCTTTGAATCCAGAATGAACTGCATTTACCTGCATTTGCTGGGTTTTAGCAAATTTGCTATCCGATTTACCCTTTTTTTTTTTTTTTGCCATCTTACTTTTGGGCCCCTCCTGTTAAAGAGCAAAAAATGAAGATGAATAATTTTGTCACCTCATTTGTCAGTCAAATCAGCAAGTTTTTTTGTGAGGCCTACCGTTTATGTTGAGCAAAAAACTGCGGGAAATAAATTTACGGTGTGAAGGTTTCAACTAGGTCAGGGTGCCTATTTACTTGACTACCCATTTGACTGTTTTTATATTTACTCTTTTTTATTTGATTAATGGCGAAAGAGTTGGCGTAACCATTTATTTGTGTTTGTTGAGTTATTTTGAGTTTATTGCTGCATTTAGTTTGTCAAAAAATATTGGTGGTGGCGCGAAAATATGTGATAAACTTTTTAAATCAAGCTGTTCTATTATCGTGATATTATCTACCTACTTTGTGGAAAACGATTACTGTATCAGTGGGAAATATTAAATGTTGGTTTGTTTTATTGGGAATAAGCCGCTTTCAATGCAATGATATTAATCCAATATTTTGTAATGCGTTTAACAAATCTGGAAACAATTTCCGTAACTTCAGAAGGTACTAAATAATAACCTTTATAAGTTTACGAACCCTTTTAAATGGGCTTTCAATAGTTTCACCAACTACTGTGGAAATGGTTGCGACGTGTCCATTCTTGTTCTGTTCAGCATACTGAAATTAAGTCTTCATGTGTTATTCAATTTCTTTTTACTGAAGTCCTAAATTAATAGTGTAAATGTAAAGCTCATCAAAACCTACAATGCTGTAACATTCTTTACATCGGCACATCGTGTAGCACCAGGAACGTCATGAAAGTTAGGACTCGGAACGTTGCTGGCAGTCTCAAGCCACATCAGTAGCAGACAAAAACAAACTCTAGCTCAGTCAAGCCCGCCTTCAAATGAACCGATGTCCAAGGCTTCAACCGTCGTTTTTCTTCAGAAGTTTGGGGAGATTTTTTTCGTTTTTCTTTCACACTTTTCTCCTTTTACGCTCTCGCTTCCTACAGTAATATCCCAGGTAACGCAATGAAGGAGAAAAAGGTTTTTTTCTTTTTCACTGCGTTTCTTTCCTCTGTTCCGCGTATATCATTCGGGACTGCCTCCGTATCCTTCATCGTTTTACCTTTGGGGATACCTGGGCAGGAAGAACGTGCTATCCGCCCACCCTTTCGTTACTGCCTTGCCATCACCCTCCCCCCTCCCAGAGGCATCGCAATCTCACCTCATCCTGTAAATCAAAGCAATATAGCTTGCGGGGGCGCAATCTTAAGGGTGTGAAGGGGTAGGTGGGGTGGTTATTGCCGAAGCTACCCACAACTCCCTGGGTTTACTCGGAATATTAATGGCGAAAGAGTTGGCGAACCACGTGCCGCGTTATGGGGCTGCATAACGCACAAAAACTCAGGGAGGCGCGCGAAAATATTGCATAATCACTCTAACTTCAAGGAAGGAACGCGTGTTCCCCTGTCGAAGCAAACGATTACTGTTTGTGGGAAATATTATGTTGGTTTGTTATTGGGAATAATAAGCCTTTCCAATCGTAAATCCAATATTTTGTAGCGCAAATCAGGAATATCCGTCCGTGGTGTGGCGAAGCGTACGCGCCATAAAACCCCTTATAATAATCCCTTCGTGCAATACTTTCAATAGTTTCACCAACTACTTGGAAATGGTTGCTCGTGCCATTCTTCTTCTGTTCAGATAGAAATTAGTTTCCTGCATGGAATGAAATTACTCGGGTTAATGGCCAACCAAACGTTCGACCACCATTTGTAAAGTCAGTGACTTGAGCGGACTGGCTGCAGATCCCGTTCAACGGGAGGATTTTGAGATTCCAATTTCTTGACAGATTAATCCTTAAATATAATCCATCCGGATTTATAGATCAAGACACTGAGATTACTAGCACATTCCGGGTCGAAGATGGATTTTTGAACCAAATTACGTAAACGTTGGTCCAGTAGTTTCGGCTGGCGGCAGCTCAAGTACTTTCGTCTTGGAGGCGCGCGAAGTGCCGAGATTTACACCTTGCGCAAAGATTACTCAAAGTTCATCCGCACACAGCATCAAGAAATATTCAGAAACTGTCAACTCAACGCTCAACTGTCAAGACAGCAAGTATCTATCGTGACACTATCACCACATCAATCAGAACCTTTTTAGAATCTCCATTAAAAAAGGGAAGGAGGTTGTCATGCGTTTCATTAGCGGTATCGGCTGGAGTTGGTGCACCATTTTCAAAATTCCGGAATCTTATTGATCCAGCAGGAGGATAACATGAGGATGAGATATGATGTTACCGCGTCTCGGCAGCAGAGCTAGAATTCTATTGTCCTGGCCTGACCCATTTTCCTGTCATTTTCCTTTCAGAATTTTACAGTCCTGGTTTTCTTAAAAATCGATTTAACGATATAACTCATTATTTTCGTTGAAGTATAGACAACGTTCTATCTTACTCTGTTTTAATTGAAATGGGTTTCCACAACTTCGTCGCGAGTGACTTAGTCCGTGGTTTTCTTTAGGTAGCATCTTGAGGAACTGTGCCCTGTAAAGAAACCCACTCGTTTGCTAAAATCTTTGCATCTCTGTAGAATTTTAGTATTGTGCCAGTGTATTGTTCGTCTCTTGTCCTCCCATTTCTGGAACAGTTGAGTTGAATTTCAGGTCCAATTGGGTTCCACACTGATCCACTGGCGAAACACCAGAGGCTCTGGAAGAGGGAATAAGAGATATGCAAATACAAATGTCTCGTTGTCTAAGTTCATTTAAAACTGCATGGAAACGAAAACAACATAACCACTTAGTAATAAAGACCCCAAGATATACCCACTTCTGTATAACACAGCAAGCAAAGGATTTTTTCTCGTTATAATGAAATTCAACGACCTTCGTTACAACGGAAAAATAACGTGTACTCTTGCTTTTTTCTCATCTACTTCTTAAAATATAATATTTATTCTTTCCCCAAATATTGTAATGAAGGTGTGGTCATTAGCGTTACTAATGAGAAAACGCCGTAAATTGATACACTGAGTTTTATTATTCCTAAACATGAAGTTCTTCTAAGTAGATCACTCGTTTACATATAATTATTAAACAGATTGAGTGTTGGATTACCTATATAACTATACTATACAGCACGCACTATATTTACTTACGTACTTTATTTATCGAAGGAAAAACACAAATTGACACAATAAAAGTAACAAATTATGAACGTACATCGATGAATTAATTATAAATAATGAACCGTGGACTTATTCGAGCCATTAAAATGATCTCTATTACCAGAAATAAATATTCAATACAAGAAAAAGGCTGCAAATTATTTCACAAAGGTTTGTTATTTTTATTCCCCCCAACCAAACAACTTTTCTTGACTGCCAAGTTAACAAAACGAGACAGTAAAAAAGATTGGGATTTACAAAATGGAAATTTATGAGCCTTTTTCAGTATTTTAAACTTTAAAACGATGTATTCGAAGTTGGATGAGCTCGAATTGGCTTAGGACCCCATCTTCATCGATTCGGTTTCACACCCCACTTGGATATCTTAGAGAAAACCTAGGGGAAAAAACGCGTTGTCCCTTGGGACCAAGCGGGCCGGTTGTTGGCCCATAGGGTATATGTTACGGCGATCTGGCTGGCTAGAAGTTAGGTTCAACTCGATACCAAATGTATATCTATTGAAATTGTAGGTGGGTAATTTCAAAATTTAGGTCACATTTGGGTATCGACTTTTCTAAAAAAATAAAAGTCGAAACTGGATCAATTTTCTTGTTCCTAATCAATCACTGAGGTTCTCTCCGCATATAACCCAATTGAGCACACATAATATTGAACCGTACTGCTGATACGCCATTTTGAAAAAAAAAAAAAAAAACTTTTGTAGGGAGTGAGGTATATACTACTATTTTTTCCCCTCTTAAGCCTCCAACCTCCATGGGAATCTCCGCTCAAGTCTTTCAAATTAGAACAGCACAAATTAGCTTAATTTTAGTTACAGTAAATACTAAGGTTTCCATACAGAAATCTCACTTGCTACAAGCAGATCTCACTCCCTACAATTTAAGGGGCTATTGGCCCCTTTCATCGCCTTTACAGGCCACCAATCAATTGAAACTGGTTGAACCAAAATGCTGTCAACGAACTTCCAACGACTACACTAATTGTAAACAAGTGCAATCAAGTTTCACTTGCCACAGTCAGAATGTTTCTGGAGTAGGGAGTGAGAGTTAAAAAACCTACACTGCTGCCTCCGGGGATGGTTTTCCCGGTGGAACTGACAGGGAAGGTCTAGGCAAAATCCAACCATCAGCGTTGGGACCAACTTGAATAGGGATGTCAAAAAACGGAAGCAACTTCATAAACACCCTTTCCTGCCTGTTGGGGCTACTTTTCAAAACATTGTAGGGAGTGAGGAAAAACCGTGTGACACTGAAACAATGGGCTGATAAGGCTACTTGATTTGATCCAATTTTTTTCCTGAGGCGGATATCCATTGTAGATGGTATGTTCTTTCACAGTGTAAGTGGATATATAACTCTGGTTAGTGACATCTGTAGGGAGTGAGAAATACGGACTTTGGTATTTTCCCCTGGGTCCTGTAGGCAGAACTTTTACATAATCTTCTATGGAACTTGTACATCCACAAAGGAGAAAATTTTAAAATACTTACAAAACTGTATTTAGTTGAGATTTGACGGCAATACTGATCATTGACATAAATGTGACGGAAATTTTGAAATGACCCAGGTATCTAGAAAAGTCCGTGTGTTTTCATGGCGCAAAGAGGGCGGACGGACGTTTTAGATTTTTTATTGTTGACTTCACCTTGATACGTAAAATGACAAACAATAAAACCGTTTTAGAAACTAAGGCTTTATTAACCTTAAAACTTCTTTCTTTTAAATGTAATTTATTAAACAAATTTCTAGTACATAACATTACTTTCCAGTTCAGGTAATTGAAGTAGATATTTCTTTGTATGTAGGTTTACAATGGCACTGAGAATGGTACGTGAAAAACCAACTCCATAATCCCTGATATAGACGTTAGGATGTCACTTGTACTGCGGAGGCACAAATGAACGCCCCAATATGACCGATGGTAAAGCTGTTGTTGAAATAGCTAAATCCATATAAAGGGTACGGGGGAATAACCATCAATGTCCACTTTTTGTTGGAATGAAACAGACAGCACCATCTATTGGTGTTTCAACAGTACTTTCTGATGGTCTAACCCCACGAAGGAAGAACCGTTGAAATCCCCTTGAAACGAGGCCAAAGATTGCTGGTGCCGGGTCAATCAAACTTCTCGAGCGTCGGGGGAATATCAATCAAAGTTCATATAACTGGGTAGGTAGAAAGAAAATTCTGCGTTCAAAAGGTTAAATTTTCCAAATGTATATACATTGTTGAATCACTTCGTGAATAAGCTATTACCACCCGAAGTAGAGGAGCTTGCGATCTTCTGCGATTCATGCGCAGGTCAGAATGAAAATTATACCATCATCAGATTTCTGCACTACATGGTCATTGATTGAAAGTGGTTTTTTTTTCATACACCCCTTAAGAAAATGGGTTAGGCCAAGACGATTGAATCTGCTCAAGAGACGCGATAACAGCAAATGAAATCCTCATCTTATCTTGCTGCTGCATCAATAAGATCCCGCCGACAACGCTAAGAAAATACCTGTTACTGTTAATCTCCTTTGATTTGTGGATGAAGAGGATGTTAAAAACGTCTGATTGGAATGGGGATAGTACATATGGGGTAAAATAATAATTTTTTTAAAATAAAAATTATTTTTCTTCTTGGACAACTATACCTAAATTGAATTATAAATCAAAAGGTGTGAAAGATGTGGGTTCGTTACACATTTAGGTCCAAAGTTCACAACACAGTGCACACTTTGATGTATGAGAAGTAGGTATCTTTAATCTGTACAGATTGATTTGTGTTGTAAAACGAATGGCATTGTGCTAGCACTAATTATGGAAAGTGGTATCTCAGTAGAAAGCGGAAGTTTAGTGACACACAATTCCTCTAGTACGGCAATAAAATTCTCTCAAAGTGCTTTTTACTTTTGAATAGGCACTACTCGAAAGTGGTTTGCTTCCAACTTTCTGCCTGCCCATTCTTAAAACGAACAGAAGCCAACTTTCGCGAAGGCCGGAGCAATTAACCCTCTGAGGAAAACACCAAAAGAGTGGCACGGTGGAAGACAGGATTTGCTCGGGCTTCATGTTTCTCGACAACTTCTTCAATATTAGAAGTTCCAGGGAGTTGGGGCACCTATCTACTGTATGGGATATTGAAACCCAAACTTCCTCTCACCTCGGGGAGCTTTCCTTTTCGTACTGGCTCTCGCCAAAACTTGGAAACGCTTTTCAACAATATCCTTTGCCTTTCGACAACTCCGAGTTCGCCATTCAAGCCACTTTGGGATAGCGATGAAAGGGAGCGCTAAATGCTGAGAGCCAAATCGCCGTCGCTTTCTCGGGATCAAATGAATCCTTCTCGAACGTGATCCGCTTAGGGAATCCCCACTTTATTCCGTCGAAAAGAACAGAATAGAAAAAGGGCACGTTTATTTAAAATGAATATAGATACTTCAAATAATTCACAATAACCTTAAAAGTGTATGTTGCTACATTTATTTCAAGTATTCGTTTTGATCTAACGATGAGGCTTACTGAAAATCTTGAATATTTGAGGAAAAACACGTTTTTTCACCATTTTACTTGTTTTTATTTGTTATTTTCAGTAACAGGCCTTCATTTTCCATTCAGGTTTTTCTAATAACGCAAAAAACAACGGATATGTAACTTACAGGTTTTGGGAATTAAGACCTATACCGTATCTAGACAACCCGGCGAAATTTCGCAAAACCACTCGGTAAAAATGTTTTGTTATAAAAACAAACATCTATGACAAGTTTGATCAAAGTCCGAACAAAAAAAGTCCTGTAGGTTCTCCAAGACCTACCCCAACAACACGGGATAAGCCTACCGTAGGGACCTAAAGCTTGTAGCTCATGTCCGAAATTGTGCTATCCATATGTATGCATTTGTACCAATATCATTGATTGACTGGATAAATGATCTATCTATCTACCTCTCTCAGATTCGTTTACGCAGTCATATATTGATAAATTATTATGAAGAAGGCTTAATAGCTCTGGTCTACTTATCAGCGTTGAAGGGCTAATAGGAAACAAGCGTTACACCTTTGTGTGATGATTTGCGCTTTTCCTTTGGAGAACCTCTGAGACCGTTGGTTTTGGAACAGATTTGCTCGAAAATAAGATAATTCGAATCAGATGTCCTCCCACGACAAAATATCATTAGAGAGAATGGGCTAATGGGACTCAAAAGGATTGACCAGTATAAAAAGGTGCGGCGGAGAGCTCTCGTCACTGTGACTTCCCAGCGGACCTCCAGCGATGTCTCCGATTTTCGCTTTGGTTTTCGTGTTAACGGCCGCCGCCGCCAGTTTGTACCCGATTTCTAAGGGACCCCTCATCGATGTCTTCCGTAAGTCAAAGTTACTTTTCTTAGCCGCAAATACAAAATTTTGACGGGAAAGTTCAGAAAGACCATATAAACCCTACAAAATTGAAAAACTACAGCTGACCGTCTTATATATCAATCTGAAAATTAACTGGTTACTCAAAAGGTGATGTCACCATACAACGAGGTGTTTGGAATAAAACACACGTTTTTAAACCTGCTGTACTTGTGTCTCAGTAGTTCAAGAACCCAATTCGAAGGAAATTTGAGTGGATTGTGAAAATTGATTTACAGGTTATACATTTTGTTCTTCGAAAGCTATACTTTGAGTTATATAGAAATGGTTATTTTAGGTCGTGACTTAATCGGTGGATTTCGCTATTTTTCTTCCAGATAAAAATATTTAATTAAACGAAGATAAAATGTTGATAATTTCCATTCGCCATTTATCCTCATACAAAAATGTTTAACCTTACCACATAAAAGACAGATATAATAATAACAGAATTGTATAAAATTCAAAGGTCGATTAAACTGTGGGATAAACGATAAAGGATAAAACAGCTGAAGTTGATAGTTTAATATATCTAAAGGTTGTAAGGATAGTATTTACTAGTGCCATGTTATCTTAGATAGAATTTTTATAACAATATTCAGATTTAACGATTCAATTTTAAAAATAAATTTAAGGCAGGAAACTATCAGTATTTTTTTACATTTCAATAGAACTGATGAGCCCCTAAAAATAAGCGAAATAGCACTATTTATTTATAGCACTATTTTAATCGCACTATTGAATGTTTTAGACAACGCCGACAATTCTAACAGATGTGTTTATCATTTCTTGAATAATGCGTGATTGTGAGGTTATTTGTGTCACTTCAATATACAAATCGCGATTATTCCAGTAAATGTTTCGTCCCTAACTACTAGGAACTACTGTACTTACCTAGGACAATACAAAACCGAAAAAACACAATTTTGTGCAGTTTTTGGCTCTTAGCACGAGAGTTAGAACACTAGACCCGAAATGGAGTCCATGTGCAAAAGAACTGACTGTCTCATCAATTCTAAGCCCTTTTGGCACGCAAGGCGGATGGCGGACGAATCCAGCAGATTCGGAATCTAAGTACTTTGAAACATGAAGTGACAAAGTGTGTAGAAGTTACAACGAATTTCTGTATACGATTGAAAAGAATAAACCAAAATCATCGAAAGAATCCTACCTCCCCCCCTCAAACTAATATAGCAAGTAGCACAAATACAACTATATTTACAACAAGTTGCCTTATATACAACTACATACACAGCATACATGCATTGTATCCACACTATATGTATTTGCATAATAAAATATAGAATCAGCACGTTTTGATAATCGGAGACTTTGTTGTTTAATTCATTCACGCAAATGATTCAAAGAATACAGTGATTTATCCAAATCATCTCCATTCGGGCTTCGCCAGGGTACATCATAGTGTGTAGTGTAGTGTGTATGAGATTTCTCGTGGGCGAGTCCGAAACCATGGCAAGGTATAAAAACGGAGTAGGATAGAACGTTGTCTATATTTCCACGAAAGTAAAGAGTTACAGTGTTAAATCGATTTCGACGGTTAGGTCATCATCAGTAACAAACATGAACATGAGTTTTTATTTGAAATGGGTTTCCACAACTTCGTCGCGAGTGACTTAGTCCGTAGCATGGCAAGGTATTTTCACATCTTGAAGCTGAAAGTTAATAATTTAGGCTAACCAGATAGAATCAATGTGCTGATTTAAAAACGCCAATTTAAGAGGGAATCGGTTATTTCCCAAAATTCGTCCCCGATTGACGGAATTCATAGTTCAGTAACGCCTCCCCGATTAGCTCACCATCAATTTGTTCCACAAACCACACTATACATTCAGTGGTCATGTTGCAAGCTATTTTATTATATCAAATAAAATATTCATCAAAATTGAACTTGCTGATAGACGCTTAATGCCTTGGTAACTGGAGTATACAGGGTGTTACATTTCGTGAAGGTCACAGGTCAGGAAAGTTCTGATCGAAAATGCCTCATAGCAATTTTTTTACACCCTTCGAAATTTTAAGACTTTTCTCGTTTTTCGACCTTACCGCATTAAAACGGCCATATCTCCCACATTTTGCGTGCGATTTCAAATCTGATTCCACTATCGGAAAGAGCGATAAATTTCCTATCGCGCTAATGCGGAACCAACTTTTTTGAGCCGGCGAAACGGGTGAGAAATCAGATTGAAAAGGACACATTGTCAAATCGTGGAGATCTCGACTTGATTCAAACGCTTATGAGTCCCCGTAATAAAGCATGTGAATTTCAGCCTGTAGTGCCAAAAGATGCGCCTAAATCTAGGCTTTCCAGCGATATAACCAGATTTGAAATTCCTTGGAACTCGGATTCAAAAAAAAAAATTTGATGAAGCATTGTAATAAATCATACATTTTTACTGTAGACACTGTTCAAAATGTCCACCATTCTGCTGAATGTAGAGACGGCACCTCCGCCGGACGATGTCGACTGCTCGCTCCAGCCCCCCTGGTATTTTGTCTCATGTCGTGGGCACATTGGTGGACATTTTGAACAATGTCCTTTTCAAGCTGATTTTTCACCCATTTCGCCGTATAAGAAGAATATGAAATTTAACGCTGTTCCCAATAGTGGAATCAGATTTGAAATCGCACGCAAAATGTGGGAGATATGGCCGTTTTAATGCGGTAAGGTCAAAACAACGAGAAAAATCTTTAAATTGAAAAAATCCGCATTTCGAAGGGTGTAAACAAAAATTGCTAAGAGGCATTTTCGATCAGAAATTTGCCATCAAATCTCCTCATGGCCTGTGATCGTCACAAAATGTAACACCCTGTATAAATGCATTTAACGTAAAACCAAAATTGTATAGCTCTGGTCTTTCCGCAGAGCTCGAGCCGTCTGACCTGGGCAGGGAGAGATTCCACCACAATTACTGGATGAACCCTGCGCTCGGAATAAACCACCGATACTGGAACGGGCCGATCCCATTCAGCTACGACTACAGATTGCAAAATTACATCGGCCACCATCAGCTCAGCTTCCAGGAGCTGTTCGAACGGCCCATCATGATAGTCACACCGGCAGCTGGGGTCGCCAACGCCTTCACAGCTTTCTACCTGCACAACGGTCTCAGGTAAGCAGCCTTGAACTCGTATGGTTAACGTCTTTTATCACGCCAGACAACTTTCGAGACCAAAGAAACTATTGCATTAGATCCAAAGCTTATGTAAAAATATTTCCAAAATTGTCTTCAAAGAAATACGATTTGTTTCATTTTGAAAATATTACTGCAGCATATTCCAGCGATTTGAGATTACAATTCCCAAAAACGGATGAACTTGTCAAAAATTGGTTGGATTGGAGCTCAATAAAGTGTTCCAATTTTATACAGTTTTAAGATAGATTATATCGTATTATAAGATAGAAAGACTCGTATGCTGCACAAACTCAAGTTTCCCTTTTGCGTTCGTTTCATTCAGCGGTTCAGTGATCTCTATTTCCCATGACTCAAAGGCGCCAAATTTCTTTTATCTATTGATGCATTGTGTCGGGGCTGTAACCAAGTGATTAAAAATAATATGTAATGAAAACTGATAATTTAACATTATTTCATACAGTTCAACGGTAAAATTAACGTCGCATTACCGTAAAACTATCCCAGCGCTTTGCACAAAACTATTTCCTTGTACCTATTAATTATGAGAAACAATCCTCAGAATTTGTTCAGCTGTTGGAGGACTCAGTTCTGCTCTTTCATCCGCATAAAGAATCCAATGTGCCAATTAGTGAACGATGTCCTCGATCTTTTCACAGAATTCCCAATCCGTAGTTCCGCTCAGGTTTCGTGTAACCGTGCTTAGTTCTGACACGAATAATTCGAATAATACTTGTCCGAGAGAAGCCCTTGTTAAACAGACCACGTGTTTTTTCTTCTCGTCCTATTATTGTCAGATGTCCTTTTGTAGAAAGAATGTCAGTCATGCTACTTCGGAATACAAACATCCATAGCAATCTTTTCTTTGATATTGGGGTCCTGACACTTTGAAAGACACCACCTGCCCAAAAAACTACATCATGCAGCTCGATCGTGTTTATTCTAGGATATGAAACTCCGCGATTGAAAAATTTGTTGTAATCTCCAAAAATCTGCAACTTATTCGCCAATTTTGACAGTATTTTGAAGTACAGTTGTATTGAAGTACGAGCACGGGCTTAGGGGAATTCTTCGCAATATCTGATGGAGAGGAACTTGATAACTGACGGTAGTTCAATAAACTGAGAGTTTAGAAATTCCTTTGCGACTGGACAAGAGAGAAGAAAAATTTTGATCCGAGAGAAAAAACGACGAAATTAGGGGACAATTACAAAAAAATAATAAGGCACTGCTAGTGAAATCTATTTGGTTCACTGAAATCTCATTTTAGTCATCACTAGTAACATTAGCTCATGTGACTCGATGTAATTATGGTTAAAATCCGTTTCTACCTACGTTGTCAGAAGTGGAACAATATTATTCTAAACTGAGTGGCCGTCATACAAAACTTTTTTTTACCTTGGAGAATCTTAGAATCAAAAATTGTGTATCAGTAATAACCTGAATTCCTACAGCAAATTTACCAGTTATCAACATATTCAAACCAAAGTTTATGGCACTGGTAAGGAACTTGTCTCGTGTCATTGCCGATCACATGGTGAAGGGGAATACATATATCACTACTAACATAATATTTGTTCGTATTCATAAGAATGTCTCACAGCGTTTTTCTTTTTAAGGCAAGTTGGACGTTCCGGGACAATTCCCCGTTTTCCTCAGTCAACATACCTTAAAATCCAAATACCTGCCTCAAATTCCCCCTCGTACTATCCCTTCCAAGGCACAAGCCTTCTTTCCCAAATATTTGTACTGTAAGTTATAAAGGAACGGATGAAACACGATCTACAAGCGTTCCATTGGTAAAGGAAATCGTTCTAGACCCTCCGCGAGCATTTTAATAGAACCGGAAGGGTATTTTCAGACCCTTTACAGCAAGGGAATAAGCGCTGTAGCTCAACTCCGGGGATGAAAAGATCAAAGAACCAACAAACTTCCTTTATCCGCCATGTGGGCTAGAACGGAATCAATAAAGGTCCCTTTTGATGGAATCACCATTGATACGGCCACACTCGTTGATTCCAGTTCCTTTCATTGTTTCAGGTGAATTGTTCCACTTACCTATTTGCCCGTATCAAGTTACGGTCTGAATCGTGAACCGTTCCATCTCGAAATTGACTAGGTAGAGCTCTAGTGCTTTGATTTGATTTATCCATTTGCTTCGTTCGCCAACAGTCCTAGTGAATGGGAGTTCCCTGATGAATTAGAAACTGGATTAAAGGTAGTCATAGAGTGTTTCACTCTTCTCATTGTGTTGAAAGGTTTCTATTAATCTTTGTTTTATTCGGACTAGAGATTGACTAACGCAATCAATAAAAGGTTCAACACACGACTACTTTCTTTGCATAGTTATTTTGCTTAGTAATCTTATGTATACCGACACTTTCAGAATTGCAATCTTGCTCCTTCACATTCTCATTGATTTCTCACATTTTAACCACCATGCCAAGCAATTTTATATATTTTTTTATAATAATTTATTTCTATGAAAATTACATGATTAATCCACATAAATAGAACTAGTAGGGTCAAACTAAACAATAACTACATATTTTACAATGAGTAAAATGTATGGCGAACCGTCCACAGAGGGAAGGAGTCATTTTAGAAATGAACATACATATCTTGAGTAATAAATATAAACGTAATAAATAACCAAATAGAAAAAAATAATAATACTATACACTCTAATGTATTGCTATTCTGTTAATATATTATGTATACTGTACTTCCAGAATTAAAGAAGAAAGAAGAACTGAGAACTTAATAGCTCATTCAACCCTGCTTGGGTTTACAAAGAGAGACAGTAGAATTATGAGAAAAAGGCGTCAAAATGTACTGGGGGGCACCACCCCAACCTAGAATACCATATTGAAGTAGCGATTGCACTAGGCTGTAGTACACGGACAACATCGTGCTCTTGGAGACATAATTTCTAATTCGAGCAAAAACATAAATAAGCTTCCTTATTCGAGCTGTTAATAGTTCAACATGGCTATTCCACCTCAGATGCTGATCGATTCTTCGAATTCTGACGTATTTGACGACGGTAACTTTAGTGATGGCCGTACATGAAAAATTACATACTATTAGGTGATGGTTGGCAGCGTTTCAAATTTTGTACATTTGTATAATTGTATGTTAGTGGAAAAAGGAACTTAGAGCCTTTTCTTGCTTTCTGGTTTGTTGCTTTTGTGACCACTTCTCTACAACAATAAGAGTCCAAGAATTTGGATCCATCTACTGTGCAGTATGTGTGGAAATCGTTTGATAACTCTCTAATTAACTGGGTATTTGAAAAGTACAATAATTTCAGAATTAGCTCAGCTAGAAATTTGATCAAGTTGGTCACCAGCCATAAAACAAAATTTTCTTCCTAATTTCTTTTCAGGAAAGATCATAATGGGATATGATTTCAATCGAGGACAAGTCACAAAAAGCTAAGGTTGTAAATTATAACGGAAAACAGTTCAAGGATTTACAATTGAATTCGAATGGAAATGACCGAGCATAATCTGATGACTCAAATGGAAACGATTCCTTTTGTTACAGATCTCTGTACCGGTACAACTCATTTTTATGGCTTCAGCATTACGTCCGAACCCCGGGGATGAAAGGTTTGGTCTTCTTCCCACAGTACCTGTACAACGTCCGCTTCTTCGAAACACCGATCCACAGCGTTGTCATTCAAGATGACTGCAGGGTAAATTGTGCATTTTTATATGTAGCCGTATCTAATGAACTAAAGTTAACCTGGTTCCATGATCTCTGTGGCCCTAAATTCGTAAAAGTAGGAAAGACGGATCTGCTTGACATGCACCCATTGGAGTTCTGTTACACTTGAAGTTCTATAACATGCCTAACTACTTTAAATTATCTCGAGAATATTGGGCATGGTAGCATAGTTGCTCAGCTCTTGGAAAGATTATAAACAAATTTCAAAATCATTTGGGGTAAATTTAAAAAAAATACATTTTTGCATATCACATCACCGTACAAAGACTTAATGAGTGTTGTTTTTTTTTTTACAGATGAGCGACCTTTCACTTATTTCTGCAACAAGCAACAATCTTCCCTATCTTTTCGTCGCTCCTGAAACTGTGTTTGACGTAATGCACTTTGAAAATATAGCGAAAGTAACTGACTTCAAGGTATACAATGATATTATTGAAGTACTTTCGCCTTTCTCATGGCTACACAACACATGGTATGGAGGATCAAATGCTGCTGCTCAAGCAGACAGTTTAGCTACAGCTCATAGTAGCAGTCAAGCAGCTTCCCATGCCGGAAGTTTCGCGGGATCCCAAAGTAACAGTTTAGCAGGAGCTCATGCAGGAAGTGTTGCAGGAGCACAAAGTGGCAGTCTAGCAAACTCACAAGCTGGAAGTCTGGCTGGAGCCTCTGCTGGGAGCTTTGCTGATGCGGACTCTAGAAGCTATGGTAGAGGATATATTGGAGCTCAGTCTGCAAGTTTGGCTCACTCTCAAGCTGGAAGTATTGCTGGCTCCCAAGGAATTGGCTTAGTGGGAGGACAAGCTGGAAGTTTTGCTGCTTCTAATGCTGGGAGTGTAGCAGGTGGATATGGAGTAAACATGGGAAATTCTCATGCGGCAAGTATTTCTCAAGCATCGGCCGGAAGTCAAGCTGGCATCGTCTCCCAAAACTACGGAGGATATGGTGGTGCTCATTCTTCAAGCTCAGCACAATCTCAAGCTGTTGGAATTTCAAATAGATTCGACTCTGGTGTTGTCTCAGGGGCCACTGCAGGGTCAAGATCGGTGGCATCTTCAGGAAGTATTGCAGGATCACAAACTGGAAGTCTTACAGGAGCTTCTTCTGTTAGTGGAGCTCATGCATCTGCGGCCAGTGTAGCAGGAGCAAGAACTGGAACATTGATTGGAACCAATACTGGAAGTGTATCAGGCGCTCACGCTGGAAGTGTAGCTAGTGCTGATTCATTGAGCTATTCAGCATCCAACGCTAAAAGTATTGCTGGTGCTTCGGCTATAAGCTCAGCTGAATCAAATTCTGCATCTCTTTCTAGTAGTCTTGCTGGATCTAGAAGTGTAGCGGGATCTCATGCAGTGAGTGGTGCATCTACAGGCTCGAGCTCACTCAGCTTTGCAAAATCGAACTCGGAAAGCTTGAGTCAGTCTCATTCAGAGAGTCTTTCAAGTTCCCAGAGTCTTGCTAGTGCCAAATCCTTGAGTCTTGCGGGTGCCAGTTCGTTGGCAGGATCTCAAGCATCCAGCTCTTCTTCTGCTGCATCCCTTACTTCAAGCAAAACGATATCAAAATCATCTAGTGTGGCTGAATCGTCATCCGCATCTCTTTCTTCCTCTGGTGCTTCGTCTGTAGCTGAAGCTTCTTCTTCTGCAGCCGCTGTAGCTGGCACTGTCTGATTACAAATTAAAATAAGCTAGGCACCTCATCGTTTCTGGCATATTTGTACTCAACATGTGTGTGAGCTTATTTCAATAAAAATTATGATTAAAATTTACTTTTTACTGTCTCAAACCTCACTAAACAACTGATTCCGTTCGTAATCAGTTTTTGGTAATTAGGTATGATGGTAAATTAGGTTCAGCTGGTAAGCTTCGATACACAATAGATAAGAACATTAAAGGGAAATTTGAGAGCTACTCTTGAAGGGTACTTAGGAATACAATACCAACATGGTGGTACGATGTATATTATACGGGGAGTCCCCATGAAAAAGGAGTTAAAAACAAATTCCTACACAAATGGATCCGCAAATGAAGTCTTACTGTTGAAAACTATCGCCCATTGCTCCCAAGTTGCATGAACGTGTAGATCTTTTGAAATGTTTTAGATCATATCCAAAAACGTAGGATAAAAGATCGCTCATGAACAGGCCGATGTCTATATTTCTATATGTCTATATGAAACGCACAGGGGACTAACTGCAGCCTAACCTACACATTTCCTGAAGATTTCATAAAAATCGGATGCGAACTGTGGGAAATGGGCGCGATACACGGATCTGTAGACACGCCGACAGACAGATAGATATGAAACCAAAGTTATTGTCTACAACGCAAAATGTTAGTCAGACTTTTAGCGCAACTCATAACTCAGCCAACTCAAGCACACTTCTAGATCAAATTATAGTTAATGGTGATGAGATTCTGTCTGGTTTTGAACAGCGCCAAGCAGGTGGATTGTCTGAACATGACATGGTTGTTCCTTGAATATAAAATCACGGAAAATTGGCAGAAAATCATTAGAATACGAGACGTGGAAAATTTTTATAGGAAAGCATTTATAAATGAAGCAACCAGTTATAAATGAAGTTGATTTGAATTGGGAAATAGAAATTTTCAACTCCATGATTTTAAAATTATATGCCATCAAATCGTTGTCCTTGCATTGAGATAAAACTGAATTGAGATGAACTGAATAGCTATCGCCCAATCTCTCTCCTTTGTACCATTTCTAAGTTGATAGAGAGGTGGATTAAGCAGCTGCTGTACAATCACCTGGAACAACACAACTTGTTATCCGATAGGCAATTCGGTTTTAGAAAGGTCATAGGAGTTGAGGAAGCTCTTTATATGCTGACGAAAGACATTAATTCACTATTGGACCGTGGTAAGAAAGGGATTTTATTAACACGTTGACTGCCAGTGAGTACCAAATTGGTACTCAGAGAGGGTTACCCATAGGCCATGAGTACCAAATTGGTACTCACCTACGATCCTGACGTCATCGACTCTTGACACTCTATGAACAGTTTTCGGAACTAGAACGCTGTGTAAATCTTCTAAGAGGTGCGTTAGCATCCATGTACAGTGCTTAGCATCGTATTTTTCCGTCCGTATTGAAGTGAGTATGGTTTTGAAAAACCGATGATTTAGGTACATTCTTATTTGAGACAGGGTTGGGCCAATTTTTTTGAATAAATGGTTTTGTGCAAGATGTTAGCGTTGACAGAAAATCAATACAACCTATTTTTACCTTTTTTATGAGATAATTAGGGGTGAGTACCAAATTGGTACTCAGCAAAAGGTTCACTCCTGGGCCAGTGAGTACCAAAGTGGTACTCAGGTTTTTTGGGTCCCTGAGACCATGGTTTCGTCAAAAGGTCGCCCGGCCCATCAAAATATCATTTTTCAGAGGTGTATCTACAAGAATTAAAAAAAATTTTTTTTTGGCCTGAGCGGAACCCTCGGCCTACGTAGCCATGGCAGTCAACGTGTTAACTCTCGATATGGCTAAGGCGTTTGATTCGATTGATCGGAACTTACTGTTAAATAATATTTATATGCCTAACTATGGTATTAACGGATTAGAACTAAATTGGGTCAAAAGCTATTTTTCGAATCGGAAACAAGTCGTG